>JABUQX010089395.1:0-15000 GCA_015478945.1 Trachelipus rathkii | reverse complement strand
AAATCTAAAATTCTTTCAAAACTCCAATGCATGTCCAATATAAAAATGCTCGAATATTTTATCTCACCCAAAAACAAAAAGACACCTCATAAATTAAGTCAGGACTATTACCATAAGTCCAACAACGTCACTCCGTTTAGCACAAAAAATGCTTGCCCACAACCATTCACTTTTGACAAAATTCAACTGCCCTAGTTAGACGTACGTCGACATATATTGATAACACGAAGATAGATGTCACAGGGCATATCAACTCCTACAGTCCCAGCAAAATTTATTAACATCCCAATACGCACATGGCAATACAAACATAGTACTATTTCTAAACACTCACAAATATTATACCGATTGTTGAATCCAGAAACTTAAAATTGCGATTCTTTCTACATCAACACGCAACCAATATTAACATAAAATCTTAGTTAATCATCAGACTCAATATTCATTGAGCGATACTGCAGAAATAATTCAATTTTAAAGACTCTGTCGCTACAAGAAATAACCTCTAAGAGTACTCAAGTATAGAGACAATGCGCGGAAATCTACTTAAAATATCTTCTTCTGCTCCTTATATTTATCTTTGCAGTCAGATCAGCGAATTTTTTTGTGAAAATTACATCGTTAGAACTGGAAATAAATTTACAAATTTATCTAATAATAAGAAAACAATTAATAATAATTTAATAATAAATAAAATAATAATAATAATAAGAAAATAATAATAATAATATAAAAAATAATAAATAATAATAAAATAATAATATAATAATAATAATATAATATCTACTAAATTTCGACTCCGACTCCGACTCGACTCACTACACAGGAATCTTTCGACTCCGACCCGACTCGACTCCACTTCCACAGAGTTCGACTCCGACCTCCGACTCCGACTCGAAAATTGCTACGACTCCACGACTCGAACTCACGACCTCCGACTCCGACCCGCAGCCTGGGAAAACTACCGTGAAATGGGTTATCTATATATTATATAGATATAATATATATATAATAATATATAATATATTAATAAATAAATATATTTATTAAAAAAATTTATAATATATATATATAATATATATATAATACATATATATATAATATATATATATTATATTATATATATATTTATATATATATAATATAGATATATAATATATTATATATATATACTATATAGTTAAAAAAACCGGTTGGACCAAAAAAACCAGCCCAGTGTTTTTTTTTCGGGTTTTTTGCTTTTTGGGGGTTTTCGCTTTTTCATTTATGGCAAAAAATAAAAGTATGAAACATTGATTAAACTCCTAGAAAAAACCTACCGCGCTTCGCTGGGCAACTCAATATAAAAATGTATAAAATTTGCAAATAAACATATAATTTGTAAACAGATATTAGTCAATTCCACTGCTGAATAAATTCATTCCTAATTGTAACTGTGTAAGGTAAATGATTCTATTACATGTTATTGATGATACCAAATAATGATATAAATACTTTAGATTATAATACAATCCCTTGAACAGCCCCACCATTCATCTACACATATTGAAACACCTATAATCAATTTACATGATGAAAAGGAAAGAGATTGACTTCCAATTTTTGTGATAATTAATTTACAACAGGTAATAAATTGAGATGAGATCATAAATCTCTATTCATTCAACATATACAGAATGCACTCAGAGTGGTATACTTAGATCCTAACTGATACCATATAAACAAACTGAAAAAGTTTACAAGTTGATGAGATATTGTGAACATTTTGATCTTGAAAGAGTATTATTATAAGGTACACATGAACCAAATGATTCTATCAGTTTCATTGTCACATCGTGATCATGCATAAAACTTAAACGTCAAGTACTTCTGAGACGTCTAAATATGATCCTATAGCAGTGTCGCAACCTTCGGCTCGCGAGTCACATCGGCGTCTTTCGGATTAAAGCTCGCTCATTAGTTCCATATGCAAAATATTATTTTTTTTTTTTAAAAAAACATTAAAAATTCATCTTTCTGATATCGATGACATCAGATGACAAGTTGCAATAATTTACAAACTATAAAAATAAATTGCAAAACTGTCATCTCTTCATTGATACCTAAATAAAATTTAAAAAATCTCTCCCTAACTGTTACCCAAGCATGCATCTACAAAAAAAAAGAAAAAAAGAGAAAACTAAAATAAATCAAGAATCAATCGGATGAACGGAGCCTTCGTCATTCAACTGCAACTCAGATCCTTCCACTGTCTCATTCACGAAAAAACTGCGACACCAATAAGCCAAATCAAATTTTAGAGAACACTTCACTAAGAAACATACGTCTTTTCTAGTAAACATCCACCGTCGAAACAAATAAAACGGTCCACAGCTCCAAAATACAAAAACAAGCAATCAAATTCCATGTTAAGTAACTGACTGGCAATCTACAATAATGTTAATCTGCAGCCGCGTATCAACTAGAAATGCCAAAAAAGCAAACCAACAGACTGCGAGTATGTCAAAAAATTCCTTCATACCTACATCGAAGAACGTTTTGATCAAAAACAAACCAGTAAATCCTTGAAAAAAATCAAAATGCCACTATCCTAAAACATACAAAGATAATACAAAGCTTCAAATTAAACAATTTGCAGGTGGAACATATCAACTTTCTTCTGCCTATCATTGCTATAAGAGAATCGCGACATCAAAAACACCCACAATGCCCTTTGTCAGATATAGCTTCCCTAAGTCCAAAGAAGAGTCTAGGATTTGCTACCGCTTCTCGGACAAATAGAGGAAGAGATACAATGCGTGCAAAGAAGCCTTGAAACAATAAGATCGATTAAATAAAAAATCGTTCAATACAACTGATGGAGCCAGAGTATTACAGAAAAAATAAAGGCAACAACTATTCTCAGAGCAAAATAAACACAAATTCTTACGTTCACTGCATACAACACAGAAGCACTGTGTCCAAACATTTCCCGAATAGTTGGTCATAAATTTGTAATCAGAGATTCTTACAGCATCTTGTCAAATGCACTCTACCCATCGTCAGTTTAAAGAACTTAAACGAAATGGAGACTCAGATTTCCGACCGCCTTCGCACAATACATAGTGCGATGGCTTTCCAAAGTAATGTTGAAACGTTTGCTTTGATTGAATGAAATAAATAATCCTAAATAAAAAGCATAATCACCCTGAAAGAGAAAGACAAATGGTTGCCAAAAATTTACTATGGGATTTAACACGAAATGAATAGCTGAATCTAAAACTGCAAGGAAAGGTAAACCCAGCCTAGTTTGAGAAGAAATTTTTTGAGAAAAATTTTATGTTCGAAAACGTCATAAATAGTACATGAACTTATTTTCAATTCTAAAAGCTATATATCGCGATAAAAACCCGGAACTTGACACAATATACTCAGCCATTATATAACAATTAAAAATAATTTCCTGCAGATTTGAGCAATTCAAAACCAACAAAACCACTCTAGCATTCATAGTAAATCCTCTCAACACAAATAGTAACGAAATCCACATTGACCAGTGGAATGGATACTGGATCCCAGAAAATGCAATTATCGTATTTAAAAAGAAAGCTGTGAGTGAAATATTCCAGAGTTGAAAGCAAGTGAAGAGTTGGAGCCAGGAAGTATTACTTAACTCAACAAAATGGACAGCTTTTAAAAAAATGCGCGAGTGAGGCACTATCATCAACCATAATAGTCTTCCATATGCTACATAGTTGAAGAATTGGCATGAATGCGATTCTTCGGATCACATATTCGCAGCACTTCTCTTGCATGAAATAATTAAAAAGTAAAGTAAAAGCCCAACTAACAAATGAAAAATTTAGAGTCGTGTTTGAAACTTAAAACAACAAGTTATGAGCCAAATTTATCCAAACTTTCTAAAACCATGCAAAGTCAACTCTCCCATTGAATTTGTTTGCAAAAATGTATATATTTTTTTTTTAAGTACAAGTTACATGTTTAGTAAAGTTTAAATTTACCTGAATACCATCAAAGCCATCGCCCCATTAATTTGGTGCCTTAATGTTGTATAAGTACAAGTAGTCTGTAAGAAGTTTAAATTGTTTTAATTTTTTACTTAAAAATAATAATTATCTATAAGCATATTTGTATTATCTAATTGTGCAAAACACACTTATATTAAAGAAAAATAATATTTTTCTTAGAATAAATAATTTTCTTATGAATCAAATAGATTAGTTTTGTCTATCGAAAAACTTATTTATGCGATTACTATTTTATTGTGCAGAAAAAATTTTGTGCTCTTAAAAACTTAAATTTGTAAATTATAATTTTTGACTCTTTCGACTCAAATGGTGACCCCCCGTCCAGAGTGTTCTTACCAATCTCAGAAAAGGAATTATTAATAAAGGATGATATAAGTTGTCGAAGAATGATCGGTGAATGAAAATTAACAAAAGATCTTTCAATCCTAACAGAAATAGCTTTTCCTAGCAGTAAAATGAAGAGCATCATAGATAACACTTTGACAGTAGCTCAAAATGCATAGGCTTTATATAGTAAAGTGATCATTCCAACCAACTAATGCAAGTCTAAATAGTTCTTATCAATACAAAAAGCTACAGCATTCCCCCACTAGAAATATTGCAGATCTTGCGCTAAATGCTTTCATAATTTAAATCTATACCAGGTCGATGATAATCAACATAAGTAGATTCTTAGTAATAATTGCACTGTCTGTAACCAAGTAAGAAATCGTAACAGCAAGTAAAGAATTTCAATATCTTAAGAATTAAAGATAAATACAAGATAATATAAATCCATATTACAACAACAGAAACCCACCAATCCTCTAACTAGAGATTACTTTTAATAAATTTTTAGAAAATTAAATTTATGGTTAAATGGCCATCTTGTTAAACGAAAATCTACCAAAAAAGCCAAATATTACACTTTAACTGTATCTCCTAATTAAAGATTTTCACCCTAATACTTGACAATCAACAATAATAAATATAGACATAACAAATATCATCTTATAAAATGATGAACAGCACTAAAAATTGTTCACCTTAAAATAAAATACGAAAGGAATCCTTATAAAAAAATCATAATGTATTTCAAAAGGTCAAAATTCTGTTACTAAAAAAAGAATATTTATTAAAATGAATATAACAAGAAAAAATTCCAATATTGGTAGATAATCTAAATTTATCTACAGGAAGGTATATAATATTAAGTGTCGCATTATCCAAAAGTAACAATTTAAGTATATACATAATCCTATGTATATCTCATTTCATATTTACAACATTATTAACATAAATCTCACCAAAAAAGACAACACCCTTGCTTGATCCACACAACACAATAGGAATCAAAGGTTTTGATCCATAAAGAAGAATACAGTTAAAATTATACACAACTGCAAAGCAAAAAATATTAATTACAACATTACTATCCAAAATACACTGATGTCCCTAAACATCAATCAGCAAATCACTCCATAAATTGAGCAGACTATACTCGCACGTTTGGGTTAAAAAACACCAAATAACAACATCCACAATAATGTTAATATTCATAGCCAAAATACGACCATACACATAGAACTCTCAGAGAGTAACTTAATTATAGCATTCCAACGCTTCTAATCTTACAACTCCCACGTTACATATACTCAATAATGCTCTTACATAAAAGTCCAAATCAAAAGGCCTTAGAGTCTTAGAGTTGTAAAGAACTCAAATAAACAACAAAAAACATTTAAAGTGCCAAACGCTGCCAGTTTGCTAGTTTTTGAGAACAAATAAAAACTCTGAAAAACTGTATGTACAAGGTGATTGGGAGAGCTAAGTTAACATATTTTGAATTATTGACTACACTATCATTCATTAACTGTCAACTCTAGACCCTTAACTTACCGATCTGAGTCCAACGATATTGATATTATAACACCTAATTCATTTCTAAGATTAAATTGTAACTCATCACTAATATTGAGGAGTGAGGAAGGAGATATATGGAAGGAAACTGACCAAGACACTCTAAAAACTTAGATACTCAAGAATCAATGTACACCCAATTTAAACAACTATGGTATGAAGAGTATTTGCATAGCTTGAGAGAATTTGGTCAAAAGCTGCATGAAACAACTTAGAGGAATAGAATTAAAGTAAATATATAAGTCCTGATCAAATCTATATTAGACCTAAAACAGTTGATAGGAACAGAGTACTGAATTGGTGATGGGCATGACAGTAAAATAGAACAGTGAATAAAACAGACAAGGCCAAATAAAAATCAGAATCTTAATCTCTACTCCATTGAACTCAATAACAAATACCAATACACTTCTGCATCAATCAACAAAACCCAACATAACTCAAAACAAATCTAGTGTAAATATACCAGAATTTCTGGATACACAAACCTCCTAAGAAAAGCTCACAAAAAGGCCCCAAATTATAAAAAGAATCTAATTATAAAAACTGGATTGCAGATCACAAATCGAATTCTCTTGAGATGAAAACTGTAATTAAAACCCCAAGTTATTATAAAAAAACAAATAAACATAATAAAATAAGTTCAATAATTCAAATTAAAAATAATAAAAATCCGAACCATAATGGGAAAGAGAAATAAAACGGATTCAGCCAAACGGAACAAACAAGAACCAAAAAAAGCAACAATCTTTTTGGGAGGCTTACTATTGTGAAAAGTCTAAGTTGAGCATGTAAAATGTTTCTTAAACTTGGATTTTTGCTAAATGTCTATTAATATGTTCAACCCACTATGACTAAGACTTGTAAAAAGCACAATCGTCACAGGCAAATTGTAAGAAATCCCAAATGTGTAGTACCTGTGCTAAATTAGAGGGCCCTCCTAGGTATTATAAAGATTTTATGCATAGCATATTTCAAGTAAGACTTCTTTCAAGCATTATTCAAATATACACAAATATTTATAACAACATTGTTTGAGGCTGGCCTAAGGCTGGTTCAACAAATATAATATAATATAATATTATAATAATATAATTATATAATAATATTATATAATATAATATATAAATAATACTATATAAATATATATAGGCATATATAATTATATATTTAGATTGTTTAATATTATCCCATCCGCCGTCACGTTAATAACGCAGAATTTCGAATGATTTGAAGAAATTCGAACCCATTTATTTAAACTTAAAATAAAGTTGACATTGACATTGGCGCCATATCTCTTTTCATAATTTACAACAGCCAGGCCCCTAGAAATGACCTCTCCCGGGTACCCACCCCGACAGAGCCCCAATGATCACTCGGGTTTCCCCTTTCTTTGTTTCTCTCCCAAACCAAATATTCCCATTATCAACTCCTCTCTTTATCCCACTTCTCCCCGCCAACACCTGAGAGAATTGCGTTAGATAAGGGACTGGGTGGGTTTATTTTCCATCTTTTCCCCCTCCTCCTCAAAAAGGTTTTTGCCCGTAATATGGCACCTGTAAAAAAAGAAAAAATGCAATATGTATATATAGCTTCACATCTTAATCTAACCTACTGAGAAAACTCATAAAAACCTTGCCTCCCTAGCGCACCGCATACAGATAATAATATATTTAATATATATATAATATATAAAATTACTAATAATATATATATATATATATATAATATATATATATATAATATTATATATATATATAAATACTTCAAAAGGCAATAAAAACTGGATATTAACCAAAAAAATTAATTATTTTATAACTGCTAAACAATACAATTTAACTAATTATACTCTATCTTAATAGATAAATAAAAAAAGCAAAAAATAAAATTTAACATTTATAATCGGAAGAACTTGTATAATTCAACCTTTATACTTTTTACTATCATAATTGAAAGAAAAAAAAGTAACTAAAACGGCTAAAATGATTTGTTTAAAAAAAAAAATATGTAATCATTTCATTTTTCTTCATACCTTCACCAAAAATGTTTAAGGTTAACAGCTTGACATTCGACATTCCGTGACGATTTTATCAATGCTCTTTTGTCAAGTTTGAAGAAGTAAACTTGCATCACAATTTTTATCTTAACCAACCTAAATCGCATAACAATAAATAATTCCAGTATAATGAAGAAGTTTTATTTTCATACCGAATAATTGCCATTTGAAATTCTTAACTTTGTGAAGAACAGAATAATTGCGTGAAAACCAGTTGTGAAAATTCATTACAATATCATTCGGTTGTGGATTTTTCCATAATTTCAAACTCTTATATATATATGATATATATATATATATATATATATATATCTAATATAATATAATATATATTATATATATATATATAAATATATAATTAGATATAATGATAATATAATAATATATAATAATAAATATAATAATATATAATATAATATATATAATATATAATATATTTCATAATATATATATTATATATATAAAAATTAAAACAAAAAAGTAAATAACCGCTATTAAATAGCGCTTTTAACCCATAAAAATGCGCAGTTCATGGCCCATATAGGTATATATATAAACAAATTAAAACAAAAAAAGAAAGAATAACCGCTATTTAAATAGCGCTTTTAACCCATAAAAATGCGCATTCATCCCATATCGGAGGATACTGCGTCTGTTCAATTTAGATGACTAATATTAAGGAATCGGAAATCACAAAAAAAGTCTAAAAAGGAAAAACGTTCAGAAAGAAAAGCTTAATATTAAATATATATATAATAAATATAATATATATATTATATAATAATAAATATATATATTATATAAATTAAATATATATATAATATATATATAAATATAATATAATATAAATATAATATTATAGATATATATATATATAAATATATAATATAATAATATATCATATATAATAATTATATTATATAAAATTAATATATATATTAAATAGATAATATAAATATATATAATATATTATATATATATAAATATATATATATAATATATATAGAATATATAATATATATATATATATAAACTAAATATATATATTATTAATATATAATATTGTTAAGACGACCTGATGTTGAAGCAGAAACAGCTGCAAGAAAAAATAAAATGCAGAATGTATGTTTAAATGAATCACGAAGGAGCCGTGACAAGAAAGGGAACTAGTTAGAAAAATATTGAGACTTTAGAACAATTAGAAGGAGTAAACGAATAGGATATAACAAGAAATGGTTAGAAGTGGTAGCAGAGGAGACCTAGCAACAATATGGTAGGAAGAAACGAGAAAATGCACACCAAGTATGGACTGAAGAATAAGGCAAAAAGAGGAAACAGATGAGAAATGACGAAAAATTAGAACTTACAAACAAGGGCCATATGTGGAAGGAATAGAGGCAGGGAGGCCCAAAGAGAGAGGCGGAAGAAAAGATGGTAGGCTGAATTTTGGAAGCTTTTGAAACTGGCAAAAACAATATAAGATCAAAGAGAAAGTCAACATCAGATAGCAAGGGAAATTCGCATTCAATAACACAAAACAGAATGGACGAGTACTCAGAGAACTCAAATGTGAATAACAGGAGAAAGAGATGAAGGGAGAGAAAAATAAAGAGAGATACGACATGGACAATTAGATGCTCTAAATGCCGATGAAGAACGGTAAGCACCGGAAATGATACCCATAGAATGATAAAAGAGAGAGGAGAACTGGAAAGAAAGAATGAACGTTAATTTTGGAGGAGAGAAGCGCCAAGGTAGGAAGTCAATTACAGTGCAAAATAAGAAAAGGATATACAGAAGACTAAAACACAGGGGAATTTCCATGTTAACCACTGCAAAACCATATGAAAAAAATACTAGAAAAAAGGCTAAATATTAGAGAAGCCCAGACCTGGAAAACAGCAAATATAAGAAAAACAGAAGCACGACGCGACCTCTTTCACCTGAGATTACTTGGAATGTATGGAATCACAACAAAAGAATCATAATATCTTTCCATAATCTGAAGAAAAGCTTTCATCAGTATTGAGAAGACTTGGAGAGGAGATTCTGGAGAGAAAATCAGGTTAGAAATGAAGACTCCAAGTTTTATAGGAAGAGTAAAGTAATTAAAAACAAATATGAGAATAAGAAATGGTTCGAGGTGAGAATGAGTCAAACAAGAAGAGCTTGTCACCAATTTCGTTTGTATCACATCTGTATGTAGTGATAGAAAAGTGAGGAGGAATGAGGATTTACGGTGATATTCTTGGTATATCCGGGATACTTGCTTTGCGATCGAAGATGAGACAGTGAAGAGGATCATATGATATTTGCGAATAAGCTAGAGAGGCGTTCACTATCAACATCAGAAAAGCGAGATCATGTGCTCAGTAAAAGAAGAAGAGAGCCTGAGAACACAGTGGAGAGACGAGAAAAGATGAAAGAAATGGAGATATGTTGATAGATTGGAAGTGATAAGGAAAAGTACAAATTATCACAAGATAGATAGCTCAGTATGTGATCTGGTAAGAGCAAGATCCCATACTGAAATATAGACAAATGAAGTAAAAATGTTATAGTGGGAGGGGTTACATCGACTTACTATATGGAGCAAGGAACTGGAGACACCACAATATAGATAGTGAATACAATTCCGGATATGCTACGTTTGAGACCGATAATTGAAATACCAGAAGAGACAACATAGAGTGAAAAATAAAAAAGAGGTTGGAGTGAATGCCAGTGGCTATAGGTCCAGCCTATAGCTGTGAGACTCCGAGAGGAGACTGTAGAAGAGTGCCCACAGAAGAGATGGGAGGAGACCAGAGGAACAGACCAAGAGAAACCTAGGAAGAATGGAGAGTTCTGAACTCATTGAAAACATGGGATGCCTTCGATGCATGAGAGACAAACTAGTTTGAAGATAGAGAAGATTCAGAAGAGTGCCTGGCCCCCTACAAGTCTTGACATTCTGGAGCGGTTGAAAGTTGTATATATATATATATTATATATATATTAAATATATATATATATAATAGATATATAGATATAATAAAAATATAATAATATATAATATAATATATATATATATATATATAATATATATATATGACAGCTCTAGTGCACCCTTCCTTGATAGATTATCTAAGCTAAAAGACTATATAAACTTCCCTACTTTCTAAACATCCTGACCTCAATCCAATCCCTTTGCATACTATATTACTACAACGCAGTGCTCGACTCGAGGAGTTGTTCACTCGCTTTACCACCACCAAACTGCGACCCCTCTATTACCACATAGCTTGCTTGCGCATAAATTTGGTGACATTAAAACCCAGACTCCCTACCCTCTCTTGGTAATCTCTAACTTCGTTGTTTTTCCTGTTAATTTGATCTTCCTATTTAAGCCTCGTCTGCAGCATCTGGAAAGATTTACGTACGTCGGAAAATCCTTTCATTTTGTTTATTATCATTTTATGCTTCCCCTTCCTGGAAAGTCCTTGGCCTGATGATTAATCAATAATATATATATGATATATAATAATATATTAAGATTAATATATAATATATATATATATATTATAATAATAAATATAGAATAAGATATAAATAATTATATAAAATATAGTAATACCTATTATATAAATAACGTATATATTATAAAATAAATATATATATATAATATATAAATATATAAAAAATATTATAAAAAAAATATATATAATATATATATTATATAATATAAATAGATATATAATACATAATAATACGATATATATAATATAAAGAAGAGAGAGAAGAGAGAGAAAGAGAGAGAAGGAAGAGAGAGTTGCAGGGTGCTTGTAAAGGAAGGTTTGAAAGTAATCCAGATAAGAGTAGTTATGTAGTGGAGAAGAAAGCGCTGTTAAGTCATGGCAAAATATAAACTGTTGAGTTTATATATTATTATATAAATGTGGTGAAATAAGGAACGAATATTACAGAATATATAGGAAAGTATTGAATAGGAAAGGGCTGTGCATTTTAAATCTCGATGGAACTAAATTCATGCAGTCGCTATTGCATGAGGTATTGTACCCATGTGAGTATAATAAAAAAAACTATAGCGGAAAAAAGAATATCTAAGGTACAATATCTTCAGATGAACAATTTGGGCTGCTAGGTGTGAGAAAAATGATAAAAGAGATGCATACATTAGGAATTGTTGTTTAAGAAGCGTAAATAGAGAATAATCAAATACATGATATTTTGTCATTGCAAAGATGATGATAGTCGGTAGTTAGCGTATATTATAGGGAGTGTGCGAGAATCGACGGGAGCACGAGAAAAGTTATGAGAAAAAAAGCTGAAGGAGAGGCAATGTTGAGTCTGCAGAGCATACTAAGAAAGCGCATAATAAGTAGATTGTGAGGGCTTTGAACAGCAGGATGAGCCCATATTGCACAAGTATTCCAAAAGAGGAGTCTTCTAGTAAACCCAGGTATTTTTATTTCGACCATTCTCACTGGATCTTATGAAGGGAATTAAAATGAGTAGGACTTTCTTTCAAGTTGCATCAGTTTCTACCTACTATGCGATGCACTACATCACTCCCAACCGGAAAGGAAGAAATATAAATAGCATGGCAGTCCGCCTCGTGCAGTTCGGCAACGACCACTTTTCCTAGACAATGAATTTTGTTTTAATTATGGTTAAAAATTCACACATTACTCATATATATATATATATTAATAATATAATAATATAATAATTAATATAATATAATATATATATATATATATAATAATATAAATATATATAATATATAAATAATATATATATATATATATATATATAATAATATAATATATATAATATATATATATAATATATAATATACTATATATATATATATATAATAATTAATATATAATAATATATTATATTCATATATAATTAATATAAATATATATATATATATATATATAATATATTAATATATAATATATATATATAAATATAAATAATAGATAATATATATATATATATATAATATATAAATAAATATATAATATATATATAAATATATATAAAATTATATATATGTATATATCATAGGAGGCCTTATTGAAAAGATTAGAAGGAACATATAAGAAAAAATTAACATTACCAAGTTAAATAAATTATATATTCGAGCTTTCGTTCCTAAGCTGGAACCTCCTTCAGAAAAAGTATATTTAAACTAACATATGAAAAAGTTAAAATATTATTTAGTAATATTAAATTAATAATTAATTTTTTAAAAATGGTGGTGCTCAGTAATATATTGTATGTCATATATACCTTTTGTTTATTAAATATTTGAATGATGATGCAGAAGATTCAATGAATTTTCTTTAGATTCACATGTAAAAAGTGTCATTTTGTAATGTTATGGATAATATAGTTAGAGCGAGTTTTGTTGAAAAGCGGCGTGTTAAGATCATGTTTCACCAATTAAAGATACCAATCCTTGCAGAATTTGTAAACACAACTGGGATAGTCCGCTGAAGATGGGTTGAAATGTGTGTTCAAGGTTTTATAAGAGGAGGATGTCAGAGGAAGAAAAGTAAAGTTTGGAAAATATTTTAATATGGTTGAGAGAAATTGAGGTAGAGAAAGAAAGAAGTTAGAATAACGGGTTAATGAGATATGCTAGTGTTACTTCTCTTTTAACCCTAGGTTCGATGGGGTTATTTTCCGAGGCTGTCCAACACGTGTTTGATTGGTAATTAAAAATTGGGCTTTAATTTATCATCTGATTATTATAACAGTGTTTGAAGCTTTGAAGAGGACTTTCGCTGTGCTGTTATAGTTTTTGAAATATAAGCCTATGTGGGTAAAATTGAACTGAGGAACCCATTTACGTATAAAACGTTAGAGAAAATGATCTATATATAGATAAATATATAAATATATAAATATAATATATAAATATAAGATATATATATATAATATATAATATAATATATATAAATATATAATATAATATAATATATATAATTATATTATAATAATATATAATATAATAAAATTTATATAGTATATATTAATATATATATATAGTAATATAATATATAATATATATAAATTAATATATTAATATATATAAAATATAATATATAATATATTTATATATAATTATATATGCTATACTACATTATTATCTGCAATCTGCAATCCCATTTGTCAAAGAAAAAACTGAAACATAGATGAATCAGCTTATAAATTGGTATGAAAATGCAAAAAAAAAATTTCTTTTTTTTTATTTTTATATCTCCAAAACTACGATAGTAAGAAAACTAATAACATATATGAATTCAGCGTATGAAATCTTTTAGGCCGAGCCGACGGTGGACAGAGGACGTTGTCCAACCGGGGAGGGGCGGAAGAACCCCGCGACACCCAAATACCTAAAGAGCGTTCCGAGGGGAAATAGTCCTACCTCCTCCGCCCCCAGATGCCGATAACCTCGACTCTTGCATCTTTGCGGTTTAACCGGGTATTCTTTAGTTAAAAAAAAATAAAATTAATGCATAGTCATACGCATTCTAAATAATTATAGTTTCTTGACCTATTCGTATTTTGGAAATAAAAACAAAATATTAAAAAAAAAGGTAAATGTTTTTTTTTTGCATTTCCATACAATTTATACCTGATCCATATATTGTTATCATTTCTTTACCTATCCTTATTTTCGATATCAGCGGTAACTTCTTTATTTCCCATATATAATATTATAAATATATATATATAATAATATATACAAATATATAATATGAATAATAAAATATAAAAATAATATTATATATATATATTAATATTATAATAATATATATATAATTAAAATATAAAATATTAAAAATATATATAATATCTATACATACAACAACATACATACAGACATACATTAATATTATTATATATAATATAAATAATATATATAATATATATATATAATATATATTATATATATAGATATATAGATAATATATATATTATATATATATATATATA
>JABUQX010089394.1:0-5000 GCA_015478945.1 Trachelipus rathkii | reverse complement strand
TATACTATATATATATATATATACATACAATATATATATTATATATATATATATATATAATATATATATATATATATATATATATATTAAAACTTGATAAAACAAATTAAAATTAAAATAAAAACCAAAGCTCTATTGTAAAGCCATGTTGCTCCTCAAGTTTAAAAACCAAATTTCATTTTTTTGCAATTTCTGATAATTCGAACAAAAGTGGGAGAAGTTTCTTACAAAAGCAGTAGCTAATGTGCGGCATGTCTTAACATGCTTGAGAGATTCTAAGTAAAAGAAAAGAGCGAATTAAAATGGAATGAGGAAAGGATTTATTTCAGTTTGTACAAGTAATGTCATATGCTTAAAAGAGGCAGAGGGTCAGGGGGATTATGAGGTCTACCAGACTGGCAACTGGGCACTCCCCAAGAAAAATTTCCAAGTTACCTTAATGGGTAGTGTCCGCAAAGAATATAATTCTTGTTTAATAATATTGAAAGAGTATTTGGAAATTAATATTAAATATTTTCGCATTTTGAAGAGAATGAAAAAAGGCGTAACTAGGAAGGAATCAGGAGGGAGGGGGGGGGGGCATGACCCTCAGAATGCCAACTGACAACCTCCTCCAGAAATGTGTTTACTAAAAGAAAATCATCATAACAGGCTTACTGGAATTCTCAGATGGGGTCATGCCCCCCCCCCCCCAGAAAAAATACCCTGGTTACGTCAGTGAGAATACCCCAACAGTGTACGGTAATCATCATCTGAATCTCAAATCAAAGTGCTCTTTGGTTCTATTTACCACAAAAACCTTCCTCAAACTTCCCGAAATCTCTCTGCACATCATTTTAAAAACAATTATCCGTTCTTTTCCTTTATAGAAGACGTTTATTTTAAATATTCCTTAGGCAATAATGATGTTAATGCTCGATAGACAAATACCACAACTACAAAATATAGAATGGTATTTGGTTTGATATAAGTATTTAAATATCTATCCACCACTGATATGTAGCCTGTATACCTAATTTAGAATATTTAAGATTTTTTTTATTTCTTGTTTCTTTGCGCATCTGGGAACGTACTTCAACGTACAACCTATTTAACTTGCTTTCAACATTTATTCAAACATTTATGTGTTAAAATTATGATTAGAACGTTCGGATGTATTATGTTTGAACATTTATGTGTTAAAATTATGATTAGGACGTTCGGATGTATTATGTTTGAACATTTATGTGTTAAAATTATGATTAGGACGTTCGGATGTACTATGTTAGGACATTTATGAAATATTTTCATTTTTCAACGACCTCTTCTACAAAAGAAAAGCACCCTATTCGCGATACCACACCAAAACATTCTTTCTTTTAGTAGTATCCTTCGCAAAGTCTTCCACTACTTTATTCGCATAACCCCTCCACAAACATTTCGACGCAATTTCCTCGATAAACTTCTCCTCACAAAACAAAAAACAAACAAAAAAAATAATAATAAAAAATAGATTCTTTCTTTATGGACCGTTTCCGTGAAGCTAAAATTCAATTATAAAGAAGCCTTTTTTTTCAATACCTTTTATCTTGAGTGTTTCAATTTCTTCGTTATCATCATCATCAAAATGGAACAGGTTTTTTTTCGGTTTGATTATATTTCTTTCCATCCATTCCATCCTCCATTCCATTATTTCATTCCTCCATTCATACTCCACCACTATATATATATATATATATATATATACTCCTCTTTCTCTTTCTTTCTCATATATATATATATATATATATATATATATATCTCACTATATATATATATATATATATATATATTAAAATAAGAGAAAAAAAGCTCTGAACATTTTTATTTCCTTATTATATTCAACGTTTCGAGAAAATAACGTTTCTCATCATCAGGATAATTGAATGATAAAAATGTAATAAATAGAATGAGGTAGGTAATACAAAGATTTTAAAGAACATTTCACTTATCTCTAAATGTGACAAATATATGAAAAGTCAAATCAGGCTAAAGTAGGCTATTGTAGTTAACATGTTAGTTGGTTGGTTGTTTAATAAATTATCTGTTTATTAGTTGAAAAATGTCTTGATAAGAATATATAAAAGCAGCGTTAAAATAATAATTATTAATAATACCGTATATCATATTAATAATAATAATATGTATATTAATAATATGTAATAATATATGTATGTATAATAATAATATGTATGTAATAATAATAATATGTAATATGTAATAACAAAAACAATAAATACAAAAACATTGAAACTGGTACGAAAAAGATGTTATAAAATCAATAATCAAAAACAAAAGGTTAAAAAATTATTATATTATCCTATTAAAATAACTGCAGCTTAAAAGGTCCATTATCTTTATTTAATGAGGGGTTTATAGTATTTGTATAAAGTGACTCTAATATTCGTAAATCCCTAATTGATTGTTAGCTTGGGCTAATATTTCTAAAATCGCAGGTGGTTGACTAAATCTCCATGATATAGGCTGGACAGCACAATGGATTTCCCGTTCTTGAAGAAACGCCTCGATGCTCATCAATTCTAATAGAGAGTTGACGCGTTGTGCTGCCAACATAGACCTCATTGCAGAGGTCACAAACATATTTATAAACTACACATGAACGGAGAGCACGAGGGATTCTGTCCTTGTGATTAAGGAAGGATGCAACCTTAAAATCTGAAGAAAAGACCAATTTAATATTTAGTTGTGGAAAGTAACGTGATAAAAGATAGGACAAATCTTTGTTTAATTTTGTGTAAATATGGTCATAATACGGGAACTTTATGTATAAAAGTTTTTTCTGAACAGTAGTTATACTTATGTGCGAATCTCTTCCAGTTATATTAATATGCACAACGAATTTGAAATTTTAACGAAATATTTCAACTCTAACTTTTATCCCACCTCCTTAATTTTACGCCTAATAAATTCCTTTTTGAATAATGTTCGAGATCCGAAGATAAGTATAACTACTGTTCAGAAAAAACTTTTATACATAAAGTTCCCGTATTATGACCATATTTACACAAAATTAAACAAAGATTTGTCCTATCTTTTATGCGACCCATCATCAACCAAATTGATCTTTCTCCAGACACAGGTCCTTAATGGGACAAATCAACTCTCCGTTCACATCAATAGTTACTAAATATGTTTGTGACGCAAATAATATGTTGACGTCAGCACCTGTGGTGAAGAGCATCGAGCATTTCTTCAGAACGGTGACGTCCGGCAACTATCGGCATCGAAGATTTTATGCATCGGAGATTTAGTCGAAACCGCACGATTTGGTATTGGCAAGCTAACAATCGATGAACTTACGGTGAAGTCACTTTACAGAAATACTATAAACCCATTAAATAAGGTAATGGACGCAAGCTGCGGTCCTTTTAATGAAAAATGGAGTAATTTTTGGCCTTTGTTTTTTGACGTTCGACCGCATTGCATCTATTTGATCCGCGCTCTCAATGTTTTGTGTTATTTACTATTTATAAATATTGTATTATTTTATTTTTGCTTTTATTTTATTATTATTGGTATTATTGTTATTATTATTATTATTATTATTATTGTTATTATTATTGTGTGTGTATTGTATTATTATTGTTGTTATTATTGTTATTGATTATTATTATTGATACATTATTGTTATTATTGTTATTATTATTATTATTTATTATTGTTGTTTGTTTTTTTTTGGTTCTTTTCATTGTTGGTATAGGTATTCTGCCTGACGGTCTGTGTTATGGTTTTTGCTAAGTTTTATTACGATGATTATTATTGTTATTATTATTTTCGTTAATGTTGATTTGTGGGTTGATAGATTTGTTATTGTTTTCGTTATTGATTATTGTTATTATTGTTATATTATGATGATTGTTATTATTATTATTGTTATTGTTATTATTATTGTTATTGATTTGTTGTTTGCGGCATGTGTTTAGCTGTCGGCATTTTTTCGGCTTTACTGATAAGATGATTGATGACGATTGACCGACTACAATAGCCTACTTTAGCCTGATTTGACTTTTCATATATTTGTCACATTTGGAGATAAGTGAAATGTTTTAGAATTTGAACCTTTTACTTGTGTTATTTTATTTTATTATATTTTATCATTCTATTATCCTGATGATGAGAAACGTTATTTTCTCAGCTGATAACAAAACTGATCTCTCACCATTATAATGCTAGAAAATTGGTAAACAGGAGCGAACGATATATATATATATATATATATATATATATATATGTTTACATATATATATATATATATATATATATATATATATATATATATAGAGCCCTTATAGCCCCCAGGGAGCAATAAAAATATTAGAATCGCAATGGTTGGTAATGCTATCTGAGAATTATTTTATTTGAGGGATTTTTTTACGAATTTTTCTCAATATTCCCATTAAATAAAAAAAGATATGTAATAAAGTTTAATCTATAGCAAGGTAATTCCTATAGTTATATTTACAATATATACATATATGTTACACGGCACCGCGGCATTTGGACGAGCCCTTCAGCCAGCGGTCTGCCATGCATACACGCCAGCATACCGTGCATTTAATCTATGGTATTGTTTTAGCTTTTATTTAACTCAATAAATATCTAATGAAAAAATATTTTAACTACGAGATAAAATAATTTTGAAAATGAAAAATCGACTTTATGAAACTTCACAAATTTAATTTAAAATAAATAAAATCTCTTATTCTGATTTTTCCCTTCGATCATAAGATGTATTTTACCAACTATACGAAGGAAAAAAATTTTATTGCTCCTGGTTTAATAAAGTCATACTATATATATATATATATATATATATATATATATATATATATATATATATATATATATATATATATATATATATATATATATATACTCTCTTTTTCTCTTTATATATATATATATATATATATATATATATATATATATATATATATCTTTTTGTGTGTGTGTGTGTTGGG
>JABUQX010089393.1:5000-22500 GCA_015478945.1 Trachelipus rathkii | reverse complement strand
GCAGGACGTGATTGCGGGTTTTGAAAACGAAGATAAACTTGGTGCACAATGATGTATTCTCTTCGTAAAGAGAGAGTTGGCATCACATTGGACTTCAACTTCAAAGACTTACCCCGGGGGACGATCGAAGCTTCCAGTGGAGATACGGAACATCGCCTCCGGTTTTGTAAATGGATTCCAAACAGATGCAGTAGAGTAGGGGAGGCCTGACCATTATAAACTACACAGCCATAGCAAGCTTCGATCTAAGCTAGGGCGATCATATAAAACGTAAAATGGAGCTTGCGATACAGCAACCCCAAGATTTTGAGGCAAGATGACGTAACAGGTCAAGCGGCACGATGACAAGTTGTTTTTAGGTATTTAATATGCGGTTTCGCAATGATTAAGGTGCGTCGCTTAGGATGAGTTCCTAGAAACTTTGACCTGTCGAAGGTGTACAGGAACATGGGCGAGCCAATACTAGGTTAGGTTCGCTGGAAAGGAGGGGTGCAAGTTCTTCGATTTTCCTTTTTTCTTGAAACGAGCATGCTGAATTTTGTGGGAGAAAAAGGGAAGCCATGGGAGTTACCCCATTGTGAAATATTTTCAAATAAGCTAGTGAAGTTTGCCGTTTCGAGAAAAAGGCAGCTTAGCACTGGCTTATTATATAACGTAAAGGTCATCCAACATAGAGAGAAAAATTGACCGTCGCTGGGATAGAAGTAACAATGTCATTAAATCGAAGAGCAAATAGTAGTACACTTAGAAACACTACCCTGCGGAACCCTTCATCCAGATAAAGTGGCGTGACAGAATAGAGGAGCACCGAACTTGGATGGATCCTGTTTGACAGAAGGCATTTATTGAAAAGAGGGAGTTGTCCGCGAAAACCGAGCGGCCAAGCGAATGGAGTTTAAGGAGGACACTCCAGTTCTCCATGTTGTGTCGTAAGCTTTTTCAAGGTCCAAAGAAGAATATATATATATATATTATATATATATATTATATATATATATATATATATATATATATAATAATATATATATATATATATTATATATATAAATACATATATAATTATATAATAAAAGCCTTTATATAGAATCTTGTTAATAATTTAGAAGGAAAGTCACTATTTAATAATTTACTTTACTTAAGCACAAATTATCGTTTCTTTTCTAAAACCTCATCAGGTGCTGGTTGTTGGGTAAGATTAAAATTAAATTTAATATTAATAATAGAAATTTAAAAAGTAATTTATATTTTAGATTTAAGATTTTTATAGAAATTAGTGGAGCTCAAAATGTTATTTAGAGTGGGATTGATATTGATTTCACCTTTTTGCCTATTATAATTATTGGTTTAAGGATGTAGATAGGATTCAAGTCATGTTTTTCTTTGTAAATCTTTTGGATGTATGAGAGGGGTCATGTTGTAATGTCAATAGTATGGTTATGTGTAGCACGATGCAATTGTGAGGGCAGAATTAGTCAAAAGTGAAGTCATGTTTGTGTTGGTACGTCTATGCTGTTAAAGTCAGTGTTTTCTCCGATGTATAAGGGAGCTTACAATGAAACGGCAATGGATCTTTTTAAAACACTTGGGGTATGCTTAGTGGGTCGATCTTATGTTGGGTCTAAGAATAGCTTTAATGGGTAAATTTCCTGAAGAGGTGAGTTTAATGTTTATTGAGAGCATATTCTTAGAGCTTTGAGAAATAAGGAGAAAGTGTTTTCTATTTTTTGTGTGCTTGAATGGGCATGAAAACCAGGATGTATGTAACTTGGGTGTAAGTAGGTTTGCGTAAAACAGAGAATTGCGAGGATAGAGCAGATAATTGGACCAGGGTGTATAAGAACATCAAGAATTGGTAGGGAATTATTTTTAAGGTTTCAATAGTGAATTTATGTTAGAGGTTAATAGGTGAGGAAAATCAAGTATATTATGTGGATTAATGTTGGAAGGAATAGGCATTGCAAAATTGTTCATCCACATATCGTGTACCAAGTTAACATTAGTGAGAATTGTGGTTTAGGGACATATATGATAAATTTTCAAAGAAGTTCCATGAAAAATATTTACTTAGACAGGGAGAAGGAAAGAACCATAATAAGACGCGGGAAAATTTGTTTCAGAAAAAGTGTTTATGAAATTCAAACAAGTTGAAAAAGTTGTTCTAGGGTAAGTAGGATTAATTGTTTAAATGTCAAAAGTGTGAAATTGTTTTACATCAATAAAAACGTGATAGGTGTGAAAGGGTTAAAGGGACAGGTACAGAGGTGAAGAGTGAAGTTACATCAAAAACTCACAAGGAGTTGGAAGTGTTGATATTTTTGTTTTTTGATGATTGAAATCTTCAGAATGGTATTGTTTGCATGATGGGATGTGTCCAACAGAGGGGAGAGGTGTTTACTAGCCATTTGATAAATTTATAGGGGACAGAATCTATGTTAGAGATGATAGGGCGGAGAGGGGTATTAGGTTTATGGGTTTTAGGGATTCCATAGAATTTGGAAAGGCAAGGGAAGGTGGCTTTTAAATCATTGTGCAGGTGAACATGTTCCGAAAGAATGTTTTTTAGTTTATGGTTAAAGTTAATTTGAAAAGTTTTTAAGGGATTTTTAGTGAGGAGGGAATATGTGTTGTTATCAGAGATTATATTGTTGCATTTATGTAGATAGTCAGTTTTGTTAAGTATAACTATATTATTACATTTGTTGGATCTTGTAATTATGATATTGTTGTTTTTTGTAAGTGAATAGAGAGAGCTGTGTAAAATTAGGAGGGTGTTTTCTGTTTATTTAGGGAGTTGAAAATCATGAATAATTAGCCCTTCCATGAAATCCAGAGTGAGAGATTCTTCTTTGAAATTAGTTTTATATTTTTCAAAGTCCACAATAAATTTCGAAATCAGGTTCAAATTTTGTAGAGAAAATGAGAGCCCAAAGCCCAAAATGATTTTTTGATCCATAGATAGTTATAAATCTGATTTATTTATGATGTTATTAATATTAGAATTTTTTCACCCATACACTATTATAATAAATAGTATTAAATTTGTTGTTAAGTTTTCTCTTTTTTTCATTGATGATAAAATCTTTTCTTTGATGTGCTAAATTGAGTAACTGGGTGAAGGTATTGAGAGTTTGGGTTCTGTTTATACCATGACTCTTGGAAAATTTTGAAGTACTTAAAACTTTGTCTGAAAGCAAGTTTAATTTCTTTCTTGATAGTTGACATTTTGCTAAGAAGAATTTCCCTATGTGTATATATCAGGGAAAGGGGGGTTATCATTTGTTGAAAGATTGTTAGGTAACAGAGTCTTAGGTATAACTAAATTTTTAGGCAGTTTTTGATGAAGCTTAATTGAATCTTTTTAATATTAGATGAAATCATTTGATCTCTGTATTTGAGAATTTTTTTCCTAAGTTCGTAGTTAAGATCTCCTAAGTTGATATCAGGCATATTGAATGTATTGTATGTATTCAGCAATGATCGCTAAAGGATTAGGTATATAATAGAAGCCTTTATATAGAATCTTGTTAATACTGTAGTAAGCATGTGTTTTTACTTGCACAAATTTTCCTTGACTTTCTGAAACCGTCATTAAGTGCTGGTGTTGTGACTCAATTAATTTATATATTAACAATAGAAATCTAAAAAGTAATTTATATTTTAGATTTCTATTGTTAATATTAAATTTGGGGTGCATCACAAAATACCAAGGGGTGCGCGACAAGCATGAAGAAAAACCTTAAATTTTATTTTTTAGTATTTTATATATATATATATATATATATATATATATATATATATATATTTAAATATATATATATATATATAATATATATATATATATATATATATATATATATATTATATATACTATATATATATATATATATAATATATATATAATATATATATATATATATATGTCAGGGTGGGGAGTCGAAAAATAAATTCGACTCCCAGAGTCGATATTGAAAACAACCGACTCCCGACTCCAAGAGTCAATTTTTTAAAACTGAACTCCGACTCCCGACTCCCAATGGAAAATTTCATACACACATTTTGTACGATTATATTAATAGCATCGCTCGCTCTTGATAATTCGTTAATGCACAATACACAAGTACATTTTATTTTATAACCAGTTTTATTTGCTATTTTAAAATATTTCCTGGCAGGCAATTAATGGATTAATAAAATTCCCATCACTGAATGGCATGCTGGCATAAAAAAATAAATAAAAAAAAGTAGCTCAACACATAGATTAAAGATATTACTAAACTATGCCAACAACCTTCTGCGCCAATATGATGCAACAGATTTTGTAATTCATAAAAAAAAAAATTCAAATAGTTTTTGAAAAAAAGACCGCCTAGAGAAAACATGTTTCACGAATTTTTTATCTTGAGCTTTTAAATATATTTACAACCTTTCTATTTAGATTTTAAACATAATATCTAAATACTTTGAAAAGTAGGTAAATACTGTATTTAAATACAGAAAGTCAATGTATTACTAAATACAATTTTAGATAATTAAATATTTAAATACTGCCCAGCTCTGATATATATATATGATATATATATTATATATTATATATATAATATATATATATTATATATATATATATATATATATATATATATATATATATTATATATATTATATAGTATATATAATATATATTATATATAATTATTATATAATATTTTATATATATAATATATATATTTATTATATATTATATATATATATAATATATATATTATATATATATATATAGTATTATATATATATATATAATATATATGATATTATATATTTATATATATTATTATATATATATATATATATATATATAATATATATATATAGTAATATATATATATATACTATATCAGTGGCGATCGTGGTGGAAATGGATGGGGTTGCGATTTCACAATTTATATATATATATATATATAATATATAATATATAAATATATATATAATAATATATATATATATATATAATATATATATATATATATATATATATGCATAATATACGACAGGTTCGCCACCTCTGGCATTATCTATTCGTATCGGTAAAAAAAAAAAAAGTCACCTGTTTTTTAATGATTTATAATAAAATTTAACAATAACTGATTATTTATAATAAATTGTAAATTTTTATAATTTGTAGCTGAAGTCCATTCTTCTCCTCGTTTTTTGACTTGCAAATTTAACTCAATTCACCAGATGTCCAAAAGACCAATTGTGACATATATCTCTTTCAGTTGCAGAGGGCAATCAAGGGCCATTCAGTCTATCTTGTCCCATTGTATTCCGAATAACGATTTTAATTCTTTTTTTAATTCTTTTTCATCTTTCAGCTTCAACAGATGTCATTTGATTACATAATAAAATTTTAAATAAAGACTATTTAATATTTCTTCCAAAATCTAAAAACAAAAGAAAATCATGTACTTAAAAAGCGTTTGTTTCACTTTTTGGCTCGGGCTGAGCCCCATTTTCACCCTCCCCCCCCCCCGGGCCCCTCGCCCCCGCCGCGCCGCCCCCCATAAAAATGGAACATAAAATGAATTTTCAGCCATTTTGGCCCTATTAACACCAAACTGTGCTTTTTTTGCCCTCTTAAAACGTTGTTTTTCGGGTGTTTTTCTTGACTCGTATCATTTTTTTCAGAAGTTTAATTTTTTAAAACCATGTTTTTTTCCATTTTCGGAGCAACTTTCAGAATTCGACTGACTATTTCAAAACTTGAAATATGCATAGATGGTCCCATTACTATCAATAGTTACATGGAACCTTTTCGATTTTTTTAGTTTTGTGCTCAGCGTTGTCCAATTTCCAAACCCATTTTTTTCGGATTTGAAAAGTGAAAAATTTATATATTTTTTTTTCAACTCATCCGATTAATATCAAATTTTCAGGGCATATGTAGTCGGAAGAGATGCACTGCTTGCTTTGATAATTCTTTGTATATACAATAGGTTTTGGATTTTGGTTCTTGGAACAAATTTTCAAAAAAAAAACAATTTTTTTTTTTAAAAATTATCTACGTAAAAAAGATGCATCTTGCTCGATTGTACAAGCCCTGAAAATTTGATGTTGATGGATGAGTAAGAAAAATATATATCCAATTTTTCAACTTCAAAATCCAAAAAAATGGTTGGAAATTGGACAACGCTGAGCACAAAACTAAAAAAATTGAAAATGTTCCATGTAATTATTGTAGGTAATGGACCCATCTATGAATATTTTAAGTTTGAAGTCATTTCGGAAAAAATTCTGGAAGTTGATACGAAAATGTCAAAACATGATTTTGAAATTGAAAATTCTGAAGAATGACTACAGTCACAGAAAACCACCAGAAAACAGCGTTTTAAAGGGCAAAAAAGCTACAGTTGGTGTTTATAGGGTCAAAATCGGCTGAAAATTCTGAATTTATGTCCATTTTTAGTGGAGTGTAAATGGGGATAGCGCGAGCCAAAAATTGAACCCTATCCGTATTAAAAGAATCAAGAGCTCCTTTCCGAAGTTAAAAATCTTCTCTAGGAATTTATAACTTCAAGTTCGATTTTAGGTCTAGATTTTGAAGAGATCGAGAAACAGTTACGGTCTTGTTGAAGGCAACTTTGGGCAATGGTTTACGATAAAAGCGGAAGTGTTCACGCTCGAAAAGTGGAAGTCTCTGCTGGCGAGATGGTAGATGGATGCACTAACAAAGTGACTAATAAAATATGCCTATCTGGCGGAGGGGCTTTCATAATTTGTAGTAATTGAAGCATTTAACGATCTCTTCACCTCACAAGACAGTCATACGCGTTCCCCTCAATGTTACTTTTTCATATGATGCGTCATCTGCTGTTTTTAAATTCTTTCGCTAATTATCCTAATCGTGCACGTTACACTATCACAGCTTGTTCATAAAGATTATGTCTTGCATTCTTGATGAAATTTTATTAATTAAAGAACTACTTACATGTGGCATTCATTATATGGCGATAAAGAGTGAGCCAAAATACAAAAGTAGAGGATCAGTCAATATTCTTTGCAAATCTCCTGCTCTGATCCTGTGTCTCGTTGTTTGCTTCATTGTCGTATATTTTTCAAAGGCACTCTCTAACCATGGCTCTCTTAGTTTCAAAAACGATTCATCTGTTATAGTTTGGATGTTAAAAAATTCATCTTGTTTTAACAGTTTTGGAAATTGGTTTTCCAATAATTTCATCTAATACAGAAGCTCCCTGAGGAGATTGTGAAAAAGGTTGGAATTAGTGATATATTTCTAACGAAATCTCCAACTTCTGGAATATATTATAGATTTATATATATATATATATATAAATATATATATATATATATATATATATTATATATATATATATATTATATATATATATATATATATTATATAATTATATATATATAGATTATATTATATATATATATATATATATATATAATATATATAATATAATATATATAATAGATAATAATAATAATAATAATAATAATAATTAAAATAAAATATATAATAATAATAATAATAATAATAATAATAAATAATAAGTATGACAAACTTTTACAATGATTACGCTAATCGCCCCAAACTAGTATATTTTACAACCTCTTTCTGTATTGCTGCCAGACGTATGATTTTTACCTTAGTCAGTAGTTATTAAGATTAAGAATATAGAGACAGTAAAAAGCCAGATGGCCTATCGAGACTGTCCAGTCAACCCACTAGCCCAAACATGCTCATGCAAATAAACAAAGCACCCTAGGGGCTTGTCAATTTGTTGTAACTACAAATCTACCAATTTGGCTTAGTCAAACTAATGATATATAAATATTGATACCCAAACGCATCCACATGCATTAATACTAAGTTATGGTCAACATGCCATCTAACTATAACTATATCACACCTAAAAACCCGCCAATTTGGCTTCGTCAATATATTATATGATCCCCAACCCATCCATAAACGAATCTAGCCTTTCTTAAATGTTGCAAATCGAGTTCCCCCACTCAACACCTCTCTGGCAAACTATTCCAAATTTAAGCAACCCTATTACTGAAAATGCCATGCTCTATATCAAGATGGTCATGCTTTCTTCTTAGATTTTCTTGTTAGCCCCTGTTCACGCTGTCCATTGTTCTACTATGAAAAATTTAATTGGTCTCTGTATATCATAGATGTAAATTTTTGTAACTTGTACATGTCCCCTTGATGAAATCGCCTTTCCTACAGAAAACATTCTAACCTCAGCCTCTCTCTCTCAATAGTTTACCTCAACCCAGAAATCATCCTTGTTGCTCTACGTTGCACTCTCTCTACAATATCTAAGTCTTTCTTTAAATAAGGGCCCAAACTTGTGCACAATACTCTATTACTGGCCTAACATAGCTATTATACAGTTTACTTATTACTTCCTTGCTCTTGTAAACACATTGCGATTTATTATGCCCAGCATTTTGGACATGTTCTAGCTTCCAACACTGATTAGCTACTTTCAAATTACTGCTTATAATCACAACCAAAATCTTTTTCTTGTCCACAGACTCAAGCCAATCTCCATCATATAAGTAAGTTAAATTTTATTTGAGTACCTACGGTGAAGAACCTTAACACTTTTTACTATTAAAATTCATTTGCCATTATCTGCCCACCCAACGAAGTTTTGTAATCAGATCATTTTGTCTTTATGGCATCTTCACTATTTCCTAACTGAGGTGGCCATTTTAGTATCATCATCTGCAAACTTAGAACCTTGCATTTAAGTCCCCTGTCTAAATCATTTATATATATGAGAACAATAGTGGCCCCAGAGCTGACCTGTGGAACACACTCTTCACTATTTCGCATGATGATTTATTCCCATTTTAGTTGTACAGACTGTTTTCTATTTCGCAACCGCACTCTTTAATCCAAACATGTACCACTCCACCTATACCACATTGCAATAGATACTTTTTCATCAGCCGTATGTGGGGTAACCTTATCAAAAGCTTTACTAAAGTCTAAATATACAATATCAACTGGATCTCCTGCGGTCGATGCAGTCAGTAATGTATTCCATAAATTTCTAAAAGGTTTTGTCTGACCCATGACCTACCGCTTCTGAAACATGCTGGGAGTCATACAATACCTTGTTATCTTCTAAATATTTCTCTATATTACCTTTCAGTAAATTTTCCCAAACTTTTACAACCAGAATGTTAAGCAAAATAGCCGTTAAATTCACAAATCTTCCTTACTCCCTTTCTTATAAATAGGCACAACATATGCCATTTCCAGTATCTGGTACCTTCACAAATGCTATAGATCGCCTTAAAATCAAAATACAGTGCATTTGCAATGCTGGTACTAACCCTCTTTCAAGAAATTCTACATATATACCTCAGAGCCTGAGCTTTTAACTTGGGGTCAATATGATCTAATAAAAGTTTAATATCTTTTACATCAAATTCAAAATTCTGTGTCCTTATTTGTTACATGCATACAAGAACTATTAGTCTCAAAACTATTATCTAATCTTTCTTCAGTAAACACTGAGCAAAATAAGCATTGAAATGTTGACCAATTTCCTTATCTGAACTCACTAAATTTTCATCAATTTTAATTGGACCAATTGTCCTATTCTTACTTTTAAATTTATAAAAGCTAAAAAACTTCTTCAGATTTTTATTACTATTCCTTGCTAAAATAATTTCTGCCTCTCTCTTTGCCTTTCTTATTGATTGGTGTTAAGTTCATTTCTATTATTCCTATAATTTTCTATCATCTTCCCTATTACTACCTTTGAATATTTTAAAACATCTACGCTTTTCATTAATTTTCTCTCTTATCTCTCTATTCCACCAAACAGGTTTTCTCTTTGCCACCCTAATGGGTTTATCTTTAAAACATACCGACTGAATATTCATTAAAATTTGCTTAAAATGTTCCCACATGATAAAACAGTTTGTCTTTTAAACTCTTTATGCCCAGTTAGTGTGACTAAGCCATATCTCGAATTTGGTTAAAATGCGCTATTTTCGGAAAATCTAAAGATCTTTTGCTTATTTAACTTGCAATTTGGGCCAGATATCACATTCATATTATATCTAATTATATTATGGTCATTAAGTCCTAATAAATTCTACTCAACTCTAACTTCATCCACCATGCTTTCATCGTTAGTTAATATTAAATGTCTCAGGTAGTGGCATCGGTATCTTGTGGGTTCTTGGACCATCTGGGTCAGAAAGTTATCTAGTATACAATTTATGAATGCAGAACTACTATGGTCCATATTAGACAAGGAATCCCAATGAATGCAAGAATAGGTGCAAGACTGGAGCTAAAATGATTTCGCTTGCTCTCCCAACTTCTTTTATAAATAGAAATTAAAAAACTACATACAACTGATACAAGTATGTTTATTAAATTTCTTATTATTAGACTAAATCATCGTACGTTTCTGTCTTATTACAAGACCATCGCTCCTATACACGAGTCGCCCCTGAATTTTATATATATATATATATATTATATATAATATATATATATATATATTATATGATATATATATATATATATTATATATATTAAGTATATATATTCTATATATATATATATATATTATTATTATATATATATATATTATATATATTGGGTAACTTTGAACAATTTTTTTGTTCACCTAACTAACTTTTTTTTTACTACTTGAATTCCCAAACTATGTTAGCCTAAATATATCTCAAGTTTAGTACTTTACATACCTGAGATATGGTGGTCTTCTGTTTTTTTTTTCTTTTTGTTTTTTTGCTTTTTCTTCAATTTTTTGAAAATGGGCAGTTTGGGTAACTTTGAGCAGGTGTTCAAAGTTACCCCATCTGCCTTATTTTGAATGTTATATTTTATATTTATAGTTTTTCATATTTATATTTAAATATTTTTAAATGGCTTATTTTTTTGAGCATAAATATATGTATATATCGTACATGGAGAACTTTTTAACATTTTAAGGGGCACAGGTACCACATTATCACACACTGTCAATTCATAAGTATGAACATAAATTTTAACTTTTACGAATAATTATTCAATTCTCAAATTATTTTAAAGTATTATGGTCCTTTAAGTTGAGGCAGTTTACATACCTGAAGGATATGGTGGTGGTCCATTTTTTTTTTAAAAATTTAATTTTTTTTTTTTTTTTGAACATTGGCGGTTTGGTATGGTATTTCTTAGTTGGTGTTTCCATACATCAACAGGCAAAATTAGTGGGTCAGTTGAGAAGGTTGGAATGTGCATCTTTTGGAATATTTTTTTATAACTGTAGATGGTTGTTGGTATTTCTGCTTGTAATTCCTGCAATCATATTTCCTAAGGTGTGTTTAGAGATGGAAGAAACTTACTCAAAAGAGGTTGGGTAATAAATAAATATTTAAATCAAATATAATAATAAAAACAATAATAAATAATAATGATACTTTCTTTTATCAAATTCCATTATTTTGACACTTTATAGAGCGTTCATGTTATCCCAACATTGTTGTTCAAAGTTACCGCCCCCCCTTTTAACACTAGTAACTTTGAAACAAAAAAAATTTTTTTTCATATTAGTGGTTTTTTTTATCACTTGATACATAAGCGACAAAAATTTAGCCAATTGTTATAACTTTTTTATAAAAAATTCAATTCTGCCTGCCATGGGGAGTACTTTTTTCGTGGCAAACGTTTTTTAGCAAAAAAAAATTTTTTACATTTTTCCAGATAAAACCTAAAGTTGAAGCCAAGTGCTTTTCCTTAGTTAATACACGAAACCGCTATCCTTTAACCTTTAAAGATAAAAATAAAATCCCATTCTACACCAAATACTTTGTGAGTTATAACAGTGAAACAGGTAAGGGGGTCGGATTTTGTTTCAAAGGTTGCCCCACTGGTCAAAAGTTACCCAATGTCTTACAGTAATATTATAAGTAGATTGTTTATATATCATTTAATATATAATATATATATATATACGTATATATATATATATATATAGAGATATTCTCTTACCCATATATATCACATAATATATATTATATGAACATATATATATACTAGAATACATTTTTAATCAATAAAAATTAAAAAAAATTAAAATATATATCTTTAAATGATATATAAGGTATTATATATATATATATAGTATATTTTATATATATATATATACGGTATGTATATATATAGAGTAGATTTTTTTTATTGTTTTGAAGGTTTGAAGCAACGTAATAGAAGTGTCTGGTTCTGGAAGGTGAAGGTCCACTGTAATAGAAGTACTCAGTGTAATTTAATTGAAGTAGAAGGTAGAAGAAAAAAAAACTGGACAATAATTTTGGCCAGGTAGGATTTATTTTGGTTGATTGTAATTTTATTTTTGATTCTTTTGATACATTTTTTATTTTAAATAATATTTGATTTTTTAAGTAAGATTAATTTGTAATGTTAATGTCATATTTAATTATGTAATTTTGACTGATTTATGATGTTAATGTTAAATTCTGTATTTATTCACTTCATGATTGGTTAATTTATTTTATTTTAACTCTATATATAATTCATTCATTTATTATTTTGGTTTAGTTAGGATTTGTTTTTTTTTCGTCTCTTTTCAGTTTTTTTTTCTGAAGCTTCAACCTTTTTCTGGGACTCCAGTTAAACGATGTGGTACACCTAATACATAATAGTTAAACGGTGTGGTACACCTAAAACGTAATGGAATTAAATAAAACAGTGTGGTACACCTAAACGTAATTGTATTACATAAGTGATATTTGGAAGCTAAAATAAAAGATTTATTAAATTGGAAAATAAGGACTGACTTTAAAATAATAATTAAATTATAAAATTATAAATAGAAAATAAACATGAAAGACTTCAAACAGAAAGATACAATAACTGAAAAGAAAACTGAAAAAGTGGAAAAACTATTTTGGAATAAAAGTGGCAAAACAAATTGGAAAATTAAAAGTATCAAAGAAATATAACAGAAAACTTAACATTCGAAAAACAAAGTTGAAAGAAATTTAATTAGTGTAGGTACGATAACTTGACAATAAAGTGGTACCTCAAAGACAATAAAGTGGGATCATATTTGGCAAACCCAAAACTAGAAAGGAAACTAATTCCGAATTAACAATTTTGTATTATTAATCGTTTTATTTTATTGAATTTAGCGTTTATTATATTCTTTTTTTTCTTTTTTTTTATGTTGTAGATATATGATTGTCCTAATTAATATTGTAGTATATGGTAATACCTGGTGGTAGTAAAAGGTAGTGGTATAATATAATACAGGAAGTTGTAGATGTAGATAATTCTTTGTATTCTGTAAAGTGGAATTGAAATATCGGGTACAATAATTATTTGTAGTCGTGTGTACCTATTAGGGAAAATTTAAAGATTTATTATAAGATTCGATGTGGTAAATATAATCGGTGTGGATTTTTTATATTATTTCTGTAATAAATTTAAGGTGTATGTGGTTTTTTTTATTTTATTCCCTTTATCTACCCTGGAAGGCAGATTCACTACCTATTGATTCAACTTGTAGTTCCGGTTTTTATATTTAACGTAAAATCTGCTAAAGCAACAGGCATACAACAGGGAAGTGTACTTTCCCCAATTTTGTTCATAACGTTTATGGACTATTGTAGCAAGGTGGTACAGGAAAGGTTGGATAGAGAGATGTTTGGATACGTGAATGATTTGGCGTTGATCTCGGAGTCAAGGGAGGCTCTGCAGAGGTTTATAGTGGTGTGGAACGAGGTGCTATTGGAGAAGGGAATGAAAATCAATAAGAGGAAGACGGAGGTTATGATGGTGAGTAAGGAGCAGGAGTTGAATATAGAATTTGAGGGAGAAGTACTGAAACAGACGGACCAGTTTGAATATTTAAGAGTGTATAGTCAGTGGCGTAACTTACGGGACCGAAAGGCCTGCAATGCGGGGGGGCCCGGTGCATGTGGGGGCCCGTGCCCGTGGTTTCAGTTTTATTCAAATTGGTTCTGCAATCTACAAAACTCGATGAAAGAGCAAAGGCAAATGGATTGAAAAAAACACATGGAAAATTTTGAATTTGTTTTCCAGGTCGTTTTTCATACATTAATACCAGAATCTCTTAACTTGGTTTCGAAATTTCTCCAGAACAGTAACGCTGATCTATCAAAAGAAACTACTGTACTTGATAACGCTTTTAATTAATAGCCTTTCACATTTAAGAAATAATTTTGAAGATACTATAGCAACTGTTTCTGCTGTTGCCCAACAATGGTGTCTTGATGCCATTTTTCCAGATCATAGATTTCGTAGAACTAAACGTCCTTTTGATGAGCTAGTCCAGGATGAGCGTTTATTAGATCCGTTGAGGTATTATCAAACTGCTGTATTTTACCGAACATTGTACACAATTATTGTCCAATTAAAAAAAAAAGATTTGAAAGTATGGACCATTTGTCTAGTCTCTTTATAACGCTGACTCCAGAATTTCTTTCAACATCAACAAATGAAGAATTGCAGAAAAAAGTTGAAATTTTGTTATACGAATATAGAGAAAGATCTCACAAAACTTTCCTTCTGAAATTCAAAGCTTTCGAGTGGCTCTTATGAAAGACATTAGATCAAGAACATCAATAAGAGATTTGGCAGATTTATTATTCATTGACAACTACATCATTGCATCAAGTATACCAGATGTTTGCACCGCGTTTTTGCTGCTCTTGACTTTGCCTGTAACTGTGGCAACAGCCGAGCGGACATTTTCCAAGTTAAAATTGATAAAAAATTACTCACGTTCTACAATGTCACAGGAGAGATTAGGGGAAGATTCAATATTGGGGTCGCGCTACGCCCAATTTTCACCTCCCCTATAAATGGACATAAATTTCGGAATTATCAGCCGATTTTGACCCTATAAACACCAAACTGCAGCTTTTTTGGTCGCTAAAACGTTGTTTTCTGGTGTTTTTCTGTGTCTGAAGTCATTCTTTCAGAATTTTCAATTTTTCAAAACCCATGTTTTTAACATTTTTCTTATCAACTTCCAGAATTTTTTTTTCGAAATGACTTCAAACTTGAAATATGCATAGATGGGTCCATTACCTACAATAGTCACATTTGTTTTTTCGATTTTTTGAGTTTTGTGCTCAGCGTTGTCCAATTTCCAAACCCACTTTTTTTGGATTTTAAAATGAAAAATTGCGATAATTTTTTTCTGTTCTTGCGAAGTGGATGAAGTTTTCAGGACATATGTAGTCGAAAGAGATGCACATTTTATACTTAAATAATTTCTTTGTATATGCATTAGTTTTGGATTTGTTCTTGGAACAAATTTTCAAAAAAAAAATTTCTTTTGAGCATACAAAAAATTTATCTAAGTAAAAAAGATAATCTTGCCCGACTATAGAAGCCCTGAAAATTTGATGTTTATCGGACAAGTATAAAAAAAATATATCAATATCACTTTTACAAACATTTGAATTTTTGGAAAGGTGAAAAATTGATATAATTTTTTCTACTCATCCGATCAACATCAAATTTTCAGGGCTTCTATACTCGGGCAAGATGGATCTTTTTTACTTAGATAATTTTTTTGTATACTCAAAAAAAAAAATTTTTTTAAATTTCCAAAAAAAAATTTTTTTGAAAATTTGTTCCAAGAACAAATCCAAAACTAATGCATATACAAAGAGATTATCTAAGTAAAATATGTGCATCTCTTCCGACTACATATGCCCTGAAAATTTCATCCACTTCGCACGAACAGAAAAATTATCGTAATTTTTCATTTTAAGATCCAAATAAAAAGTGGGTTTGAAAATTGGACAAAGCTGAGCACAAAACTCAAAAAATCGAAAAAAAACAAATGTGACTATTGTAGGTAATGGACCCATCTATGCATATTTTAAGTTTAAAGTCATTTTGAAAACAATTCTGGAAGTTGATACGAAAAGTGTCAGACACAGAAAAACACCCAAAAACAACGTTTTAGAGGGCAAAAAAAAAAAAAAAGCTACAGTTTGGTGTTTATAGGGTCAAAATCGGCTGAAAAATTCCGATTTTATGTTCATTTTTTAGGGGGGTGAAAATTGGGCTCAGCCCGAGTCAATATTGGACCCTGTCCCTTAATTAATATTTTAAGTTGCTAGAAAGAAACATTTCCGGCCAAAGTGTTCTGACGAAGCCGTAAGCAATAGACCGGCATCACAAAATGCCAGACCGGCAACGGCGATTTCAGAGAGTAGTAGTAGCATGTAAACATTTCTTTCTAAATTTTACTATTTTATAAAATGTTAAAATTTATATATTATATATATATATTATATATATATATATAATATATATATATATATATATATAGTATATATTATATATATATATATATATATATATATATATATATATAATATATATATATATATATATATATATAATATATATATATATATATATATATATATATATATATATATAATTTTTCGTAGAAGACAGAAGTAACTAACTGTATATTGTATTACCAACTTAATATAGCCTATGATAACAACTCTCCAGCTACTTTCCATGAAAATATATTTAGTTTGAAATGGAAATATACTCATATAATATATATAGTATATTATATTATATATATATATATATATATACTATATATATATATATATATATATATAGTATATATATATATAATATATATAGTATATATATATATAATATATTATATGTTGGGGCCCAAATTTAAATTTTGCGGGAGGGCCCGACAATTTTGCGTTACGCCACTGTATATAGTGGAGTAAAGAATGAGGGTGTTCCAGGAGTTGAACCATAGAATTGGAAAGTTTAATGGGACATTTGCGACTTTGTACCCTTTTCTCAAGGATCGTATTATACCGAGAAAAGTCAAAACAATAATAATATACCAAACATTATGAGGTCCATTTTAACCAATGGACCACGAGGCTTGCACCACTAAGTTCAAAAGCTACAAGAATAGTATTAAGTATAAAAACTTAAATGAAAGTATTAAATGATATCGGGGGTGACGAAGATTCGATAGGAGGAGGAAGTATGACGTGAAGGCGGTGTTGCGAAAGCTGAGAATAGTTGGAACTGGTGGAGAGAGACATGAGGGAGCGGAAGAAAACAAATGATATGAGCGAAAGGTATTATGACTTGCAGCCGGAGGGAGGAGAGGAAGGGGAAAAACGAGGTGAGGTGGAGGGTTCGGTGTTGCAGAGAAGCCAAGTGGAGAGGAGGGGAGATGACCATGGAGGAGGTGGAAGGGGGAAGAGTTTAAGATGATCGACGGCGATGGAGGAGCTTTGCTGCAGCAAACTAAAACAGGTGCATACGACCTACAAGAGGATGGCTGAAAAGGTGGGGATATATATATATTATATAATATATATATAAACCTAATATATATATATATATATTTATATATATATATATATATATTATATATTA
>JABUQX010089393.1:0-2500 GCA_015478945.1 Trachelipus rathkii | reverse complement strand
AAACGTAGTAAAAGGGGGGAAAGTCGGGATTGTGAGGGGGATGGGTCATGACCTCCCTGGGCCAAGGGATGATCCCTTACATTGACGATCTACCAGGTGGAGGGTCCGTCGCTGTCCCTGAAGGCTTTAGCTGTGGATTTCTGACTGCTGACGAGTTCTCACTAGTTATGGTACTAGGCTGGGCTTCCTCTCTCTCTCTCCGATACGTCTTTGTCATGCTTCTTCTAGCTGCTGTCTATTTCGATGCTGCGTCACACGCACCTTACTCCCATTCTTGGGAAAATAGAACGTAGATAAAGAAAGAAAGAAAGAAAAAAGAAAATAAATTAAAAGCTTACATTAATAGCTAAGGTGAATAGCGTCCACTGTGATCACAAAAGTTCTAAATGGGGAGATTTAGATTAACTTTTTCTTCTACAGGCATTTGAATTTTGATTGTATAGCAATCTGTTGCTTGTTAAAAGCTTTTTAGTTTTAACATCTTTCTCTGCTCTTTAAGTTTATTGATCTGTATGGATAATATTCTTTTTTCAACCTTTTTATTCTCTTCTTTTTCTTTCCGTTTTGACTCTGAGATGTTCTTCATATCTCCTATGGGCAGCTCTTACATTTGTTAACATTTTTTGAGTGATAGGAACTTTATGAATACTTTCATGAGATCTTATAGCATTGTGCACTGTTCTTTGAGAAATCAGACCCTGTTCTTTCAAATTCTCCACTAAAATTGCTTTATTTACAGAAAACCATCCTTCCACTGTCGTATTTCCATGCGAAAATATGTCCTAATTTAATAATTTGCCACAATTCCGCATAATATTGATTCCCAGGTACTATAGAAGAAAAAAACTCATCAAGTCTCTTAGAAGGACAATCACCATCCAAAAATATTTTGAATTTTAATTCAAGGGTAGAATGAGCTTCACTGCAAAGTAGAATATTGTGCTTTTGCTTTCTCAGCAACAGAATGTGATTCGGTTATTGGTGTACAATGCCTCTAGCATTAAATCAAATCTTTGTTTCCCTCAAATCTTTGTTCTAGCTGATGAAAAATTATACTAGGATCCAATGATGAGAGCCCTTGGACAGGCTTGTACTTCAGAGGACATCTTTCTAATATCTTATCTGTCACATTTTTGATTTGCAAGTCTGGCATTCAAGTTTCATGTAAATTCTAAGCAAAAGCTTAGTTGTGGTTGTTAGCAGGCATTTCTACTAGACTTATGAAGTCTTTCCATTATAATAGTTTAGTTACGAGACATTGTAAATCTGTGAACAGGAATGAACAAGGTTCAGTTTGACGTCCAACCACTGCGTCTGTTAAGTTTTTTTTTGTTTGAAAGTCATTTTATAAATAATAATATAATACCTTCAACTGCACAAAATCCAAAATCACTTCGTCAAACCTTAAAAAAGGTATAATTCCCTAAAAAGAAAACCATATCACAGATTAAGTCATAAGTCATACAGTCTAAAGCACATATATCCAAATACCAATCACCTCAACGGAAGGATTGAACTGGACAAGCTCTTAAGAACAGAATGGAAGAAATAGTAGGTAATAGTGGAACTAAAAATAGAAGGAAACAGGATAAGAAGTAGATTTATGGAATGTCATTACCGCCCATCCATATTTCATTCACGAAAAATTATCAAAATACATCTCGCATCCCCAATCTATACAGTAATGGGGAAAAAAATATATCAAAAATATGTAACTTGCGTCCATGGATTCATTTTTTCATATGTTTTTGAAATTTTAAATTTCCCTTGACTTTTTTGGAATTCCCTGACTTTCATGACCAACTTTTTTTTTCTGACTTCCAGAAAGTGTGAACCCTTACTACTATATATATATATTATATTATATTATAATATATATATATATATATTATATATATATATATATATATATATATATATATACTATACTATATATAAATATATATATATATATACTTATATATTATAAATATATATATCATATATTATATATTATATATATATATTTATATAGTATATATATATATTATATATTATATACTATATATATAATATATATATATATATATATTATATATATATATATATATATATATATATATATATATATATATATATATAATATTATATTATTAATATATAATATATATATATATATATATATATATATATATATATATATATATATATATATATATATATATATATATAATTATATAATATATTTATATATATATATATATATATATAAATATATATATATATATATATATATATATATATATTATATATATATATATATATATATATTATATATATATATATATTATATATATATATATATATATTATATACTAATTATATATAATTATCATATATATATATATATTATAATATATATTATATATATATATATATATATATATATATATATAATATTAATATCAGTTATATATTTATATATATATATTATATATATATATATATAACTATATATATA
>JABUQX010089392.1:27500-39520 GCA_015478945.1 Trachelipus rathkii | reverse complement strand
AGGATTCTTCATCCTGTTCAGCCCGGCAGGCATCTTCTCCAGGACGTCCCCTTCCCTGCACTTATTCCTTTTCTCTTCAGCGCTTCTTCATATTTGTAAGCTGAACAATTCTTTCCAAGAGATCCTCCACCGATTCCGCCATCTCTCTTTGTCTTCCCCTTGGTCGTCTGCCCTCTGGTGTCCATTCCCACCTTTTTTTCGGCATTCTCTCCTGCTCCATCCTCTCCAGATGTCCCACCATCTCAATCTCCCCCCATCCATCTTCAGTGTCATCTTCTTCACAACTATATCTTCTCTAATAACTTCATTCCTTATTCGTCTCTCCTACTCTTCCAATCATAGTTCTTAATATCCTCATCCCCGCCGCTTGTATTCTACTCTCCTCTTTTCTCGTTGTTGTCCAGTTTCCGCTCCATACAGCAGTGTCGGAGTCAGTATGCTGTTAAAATCACTTTTTAACCCTATTCCGATGTTTCTATCTTTCATCAGGGATATACCTTTCTAACTAATCCATTAGCTTTTCCATCTTCGCGTAATCTCTTCTCCCCTTCCTCCCCTTCTGTTAAAACACTCTCCGAGATAAATTGCAGGTAATTACCGCCTTCACCTCCTCCTCTCTCACCATCATTCCCATCCCCTCCTCATTTCCTCCGCTTACTGTTAATATCTCTGTCTTTTGTACGTTCATTTTCATCCCTGCCTTCCTCCAACTCCTCCGCAAACAACTCCACCACCTCTCGAATCGCCTCCTCTCTCTCGTTCCAACATGCCAGATCGTCCGCTTATGCCATTATTTCCCCTTCAAATTCTCTCAGTGTCTCTTTCACTTTCCTTATCACCTAAATATAAAATAAACAGCAGTGGCGATAAAACACTCCCCTGATTCACTCCGTTTTCACCTCAAACATCATAATCGTTCTCACACTCTAGTTCTAACAATTACAGCTGCATTCTGCATACATTACTTTCTATCGCCTTTAATTACTTCACTCCATAGTCCCAAGAGCTTTTCCTTGGCACCGAATCGAATGCCTTTTGCAGATTGATGAAGGCTACAAAGAATCTCTTGCCATATTCCAGCATCTTCTCTGAGATCATTCTCAGATGTGAATAAAAGGTCCGTCGTTCCTCTTCCCCTTCTATACCCGTACTGTTCCTTCGAGTCTCGGCTCTACCTTCTCTCTCAACCTCCTCTCCAATATTCTTTCGTATATTTTTGTCAGATGGTCCATCAGTGAGATACCTCTATAATTATTACAGCTTCCTGCATCTCCTTTACCTTTATATATCGCTATTATTATTGCTTTGACCCACCTTTCCTGCACCTTTCCCTCTCTCCAACACTTGTTCATCAAACTGATGATTCTCCCTCTCAGCTCCTCTCCTCCCTCCACCACCAACTCCACAGCCACTCCATCCTCTCCTGGAGTTTTACCCTTCTTCATCTTTTTTATAGCCTCCTCATATTCCTCCACCGTTATCTCTCCGCCTTCCTCCTCCTCTTCCTCCTCTCTCGTCTGATCTGCAGCTTCTTCCTCCTGTTCTCTGTATTCTACATTTAGCAGATCTTCATAGTATTCGGTCCATCTATCATTTTCTTCCGGTCTCACAAGAATTTCTCCGTTTCTATCTTTTATATTATCTATTACGCTTTTGGGTTTTCTATACGCCTCGCCATCTTAAATAGCTTTTTCTTCCCTTCGCTCACATCTCTCGTTATTTCTCCTGTCATTCTCTCTGTCTCCATCTTTTTTCTCTACTCTCTATTCCTCTGCCTCATTCCTTGCCTGTACATATTCCTCCCTTGCCGCTGTTGTTCTTTTCAGCCACTTCCTCATTTTCCCTGTTTTCTTTCTTATTTGCTTTTTTCACTTCGTTCCACCATGTGTATGTCTCTTCCTAGTACCTCTTACCCATCTTTTACCAAGAGTTTTCTTTGCCACTTCCCTGATGACATCCGACAAGAATCTTTCGTTTCTTCTCCGATTCCTTAGGGTTTCCTGGCATTTCCGTTCATTAATTTGCGTCTCGTTTCTTGTTCTGCCAACTTCTCCACTCTGATCACTGCCCTCTTCTGGCCTTCTGCTCATTTACTTTTCCCTCCCCTCTTATCTTCATATCCGCCACCAACAGTCTATGATCCGCATCCAAGGACACTCCGGATCACCTTTACATTCTTTATCATCCTTTTATCGGAGACTATCATGTAGTCTATCACATTTTTGATCGAAATGTTCCTACCCTATTTCCATCTAACCTTCGTAAAGATATGCGGGACTCGCGGATGCTTGAAAAACGATTCATTATATTTTAATTCGTTTCTCACACAAAACATCAATCAACGCCTCTCCCTCCATGTTTCTTGTCTCCTCTCCAAATGTCCAATACTCTCGCCATCTCATCTTCTCTTCCTACCTCTAGCTTTGAAATCTCCATCACACGCACACTCTCCCCTCCTCCTCATCCCCACCTCTTCTTCCATCAATCCATAAATCTATTTTTTCCTCCTCTGAGTGCCCCTGTTGTGGTGCATATACCTGAAATTCTATATTTTATCCGGCCTATCTTCAACACGCACATCATCAACCTCTCATTTCTAATTTTTACTCTTTGTATACATGGTTACAGTCTTGGTCCCACTATAATTCGACACCTGCTTTCTTATTTCCATTCGTTCTCACTTCACTAGTCTATACATCAGAACAAATCGCTTCCCATCTCTTTACCCTTTCCATCCCCTACTCTCATCTCCGCCAATCCCCAACATATCTACCTTCTCTCTTCATATATCTATTATCTCCCTCTCTTTTTCTCCATTAGGTCCCACATTTATCGTGGCACACCTATAATTCTTGAAAGTGTTTTCCTGATTCCTATCCGTAAATCTCGCCCGAGCATCGTCTAAATTCTGTCCGGCTTCCAAGTCTCGCGCGGAGTTCTGCAAAGCCAGCTTTATTGCGGGAAGCGGCTTGCTAAGCCTACCTTCCCTACCATAGCTCCTTTAGCCGAGGACACCTCCTGGTGTCCTCGTTGCCCGGGTTGCACGACGGGGACGCGGAGTTGGACTTTGCACCCCATATATATATATATATATATAGTATATAATATATATATATAGATATATATATATATATATATAATTATATATAATATATAGTATATATATATATATATATATATATTTAAATGAATGAGTCAAAAGATTTTACTCTCCATCACGGGATTCGAAACATTGACTCCGCTCGCTGAGTAACAATGGACCGGGAAGCTTTATCCACAAGCCATCCGCGTTCCCAAAAAGAACGCTTCAAGCGAGTATTAAAGCTCCGGTTCGCATCCATTAATGCTTAGTTACTCAAAGGCAGTGGGATGGCGGAAATGCGTGTTAGAGATGGTGGAGAATGGAGGATGAGTGGGGTGCCCTACCTATTATATGCGGATGATTTTGTTCTGTTGGCGAATCTGAAGAGAGTTGAAGAGAATTGGTAGAGAGATTTTGGCAGGGGTTGTAAAAGGAGGCTGGAAATAACGTGGATAAGAGTAAGTTAATGGTTTGATGTGAGGAACCATCCATCAGTGTGAAGTTATGTTAGAGGTGAGCAGCTAGAACAAGTGTCTGAGTTAAATATTCTAGGGTATTGTTTGATGAATGAACGACGATCGCAGAGTGTAGTAGGAAAGTTGTTGAAGGCAGGAAGGTGGCTTGGTGCAATTAAATCGTTTGAGTGAATGCAAAGGACTAAGTCTTGAGTTGCTAGGTCTTACATGAGGTTGTTTTTACCTGTGTATTGAATATGTAGTGAGACTATGCTGAATAAGAAGGATAGATCTAAAGTTCAATGTTTCAGATGGACAATCTTAGGGGTGTGCTAGTGTGAGAAGAATTGATAAAGAGAGTGAATGAGTATAGAGATTGGTGTGATTGAAGAAAGGGTAAATGCAGAGAATTAAATGAAAGTTATGTTGAGATGGTTTGGTCATTGGAAAGGATGGATATTAGTCGGTTGGTTAAGCGGATGTATAGTGGTGAGTTTGTTGGAACGAACCGGTGGGAGAACCGAAGAGGACAAGTGGATGAGTCGGTGAAACGGAATGTCCTGTAAGGAGAGAAATGTGAGTTTGCAGAGACGAGAATAAAGGTGCATCGATAGAGAGAGCGGGGTTTTGTATGGGGCATGGTTGTGGCCCACCTGGCCAGGAGATGAACCTTACATTGCGAGTTTACCATAGTGAGGTCCGTCGCGGTCCCTGAATGCCTAGGTGATTTCTGTCGTTACGAGCCTCGCTAATTAATGGTACAGGAGGGCGAAAGGCTGGCTTCTTTCGACGTTCATTTCTCCTACTGCTTTTCTTTTCCGATGCTGTACCACAGCACCTTACCCCCAATCGTGGGGCAAAGAGAAGAAAGGAAGAAAGAAAGAAGAAAGAAAATTATAATATATATTATATAATATATATATATATATATTATTATATATTATTATATATATATATAACTATATATATATATATTAACTATATATATAATATATATATATATATATATATAATATATACACTATATATATATATAATATATATATATAATTATTAAAAAATTCTTGATGTTGGACATCAAATTCTATAACCATGGTTTGTATCATGCAAAATCTTAGTTTATTCCTGTCACCAGAACAAACAACCTTTACATGATTTTGACTAACATATGCGAAATTTATACCACCCAAAGATAATATATCTAACGCATACATTAGGTAGAAGCTATTGCGAAATCAAGAGATTGGTCTCTGTTGTATAAACTAATAATAAATAAATAACTGAATAAATACTAAACCTTTAAATTGAATACACACCTTATTATGCACACGAAGATCTTTAAATATATGCGATAATATACCCATGTGGTCTCTAATATAATGAATAAAATTGTACTGGCCAACACAAAATTAAACCTAATTATATCAGCTACCTGAATATACCTCACATTCGTAGATGCAAAATGTTCGGCAGACCTCAGTTTCAATCTGAATTTTAGACTAAGATGATAAAATGAAGATCTTACCAATAAATTCTGAAGTATTGTTTGCCCACGATTAAACTTATAATTATAAATCCAAACTTTCAAGCGGTGGAGCTCGACTCGCAATATATAATCTTTCATATATTAAACATTAGTTTTAATTTAAATTTAAGTAAAATATTTACAATTTAAGATTCACTTTGACTTAATTAATTTAAAGAAAATCACCACTTTAAACGATGATTAATTTGCCATATAATAAAAATGGACTTATTATTGTAACAAACTTTGACAAATATAAATTAATCAGGATTCACAAATTTACACGTCCATCACTTTCAAGAATTACGAAAAAGTAAAAACTGACCGTCGAAAATTGGAAACATGCGCGGACAGCTTAGTTGGTTTGAGTTTGAAAATGGAGTGATATTTATGACGTGTAGCATTGCTACAAAACATTTTTTATGATGATATGAATGGATTCACTAATTATTATGTTTTACATAAAAATGATAAGTCGGAAAATATAATTTTATTAACCTCCCCAGCAAGATTGTATTTAGCATAAATACAATCTGACAGATTTACAGAAAAGTATGTTTAAATTTACCAAAAAAAAAAATTGTGCAAATTCACAGAAAAAGAAAAGAGAAAAAAAGAAGCATTCATCACAATGTATATATATAATAATATACAACACACAATTGCGATGAATGGTAGGAGTAATTGTCAATCACAAATCAGCGAGATTAGCCTTGATAAACTTATCTAATTTCAAAGCTGCAGCTCGCTTAGGTCTAACACTAGGGTTAGTTGCAGGTTGATCTGAGATTGAGTTAGAGTCATTTTCAGGTTCGTCTTGATTGTGTGAGTTAGTGTCAAGGCTAGGAGGAGCTTGACGGTCATGGGTGAGTGAAAGTTCCAGCGGAAATAGATTGTTAATAGAGTGGTGAGCTACAATGCCATTTCCTTGCTTTAGTCTCACTGATCTTATTTTGTTGTCGTGCCCTAATATTACTTCCAAAACCCGGCCTAGTAACCAAAATGGCCTAGATTTGATGGGAGATCTAATCAGGACCACATCACCCACTTTAATTTTATTGTCCCAAGCAACTTGGTATAAATCTCTACTCTGCTCACGCAGGCTAAGAAGGTAAGTGTCGTACCAAAGTTGCTTAAACTCATAAAACATACGCTCTTGATTCTCCAGGGTGACTTCCAACTTGTCTTTGTTATCTTCACTGACCCATACATCTGGGTTTTCATCCCTCAAAATCAAAGATGATGTGTTGTGCATTTTGAGGAAAGAATTTGGAGTGATTACTTCAAGAATATCAACACCTGAACGGTAAGACAAAGGTCTGCAATTGATGGCGTTTGCTATGAATGAAAGTGTGGTCAAGAGTTCAAAGTATGTAAGCTTGGAGCGACCAATTACTTTATACATGCAGTATTTTACAGTTCTAATCAATCTTTCCCATAGGCTCGCAATCCAAGCTGAGTACAAAGGGACTTTGATATGCTTGATATGATTTTTGGACAATTCTTCAGTGAATTCATCCGAAGATAATGCATTTGACAAAATGTCACCACTTTTGACAAATGTTCTGGCATTATCTGAATATAGATATTCAGGGATGTTATAGCGGTTGCAAAAGCGCTGGAATGCTAGTAAGAAATTCTGAACAGTCATATCTGGAAGCAGCTCAAGGTGTATTGCTCGTATATTCAGACAAGTGAATACAAGTATGAACATTTTTTCTGAGGTGTTTGCTTTTTTATTGTGCACAAAAATGTGCCCTGTGTAATCAACTCCAACGTGTTTGAAGGGGATTACTAGATTCATATGGTTTTTAGGTATATCAGTATATTTGGGGTATTTGAAAGCAAAGATGTTCATTTTAGTGCAGGTTTTACATTTATGAAACATTCCTGACTGCTGATCTTGCTCCTGGAATCCAAAAACCTTGATTGCGGAGAAAGTTAAGTGTGGATCCCATTCCCAAATGTTGTACTTTGTGATGGCAATGGCTAATTAAAAGTGTTGTGAAGTGATGATGCTTTGACAACAATATGGGATTATTCACATTGTAGTCAAAGATAAGGCATTTTGATAATCGACCTTTACTTCTTAGAATGCCATTGTCATCTATGAATAAGTTTAAGTTGTTGATTAAATTAGGAATCTGCTGTATATTCCTGTTGTCATCCAGCAAGAAAGTTATTTCAGCTGCAAAATTATTAGCTTGCACTTGTCTAACCCAATACTGTAATGACCTTTGATAAGGGTCTGCTTTTGATTTAATGCAGAAAGGTTTGAATAAGTATGAAGTTACCTTCATAAGCTTGACGAAATTTGAATATTTTTCTATGTCTATAATGGCATGTTGCACATTAATCACACCAATGTTAACAAACATAGAATTTTTTAATTCTGAAGAGATGGAAAGTAGTGGATATTCAGGCCATTTTCTCAAATCATTACACAACCATGGAGGAGCACTCAACCAAAATTGAAGCTGTTCTTTGTATTTCTTAAATGTAATACCCCTGGTTATAAGGTCAGCAGGGTTTTCTAAAGTATTAATGTACTTGAAAAAGAATGATAGTTTAAATTTGTCTTTTAAACCTTGAAGAAGTTGCTTAAAATCAGTAATACGATTTTTAGTGTATTTAGATTTTAATTTGGTTATACCTGTCAACATCCAATTCAGAATTACTTGAGAATCTACTATAATATTCACAAAAGTGAAGTGAATATTACTGTACGCCTCCAATAGAGAAGACAAGCATTTAAGGGACAAAATCACACCCAAAAACTCTAATGTTGGTATACTGTAGTTCTGTTGGTCATTAAGGGGAGAGACTTTAGATTTGGCAAATAAAAAGTGAGTCTCTGATGTGTTATTGTTACATGCATACACAACAAAGCCATATGCCTGCTGTGAACTGTCACAAAATATGTGCAAGGCATAAGATTGTGTCTCATTTAGAGCTTGACGTTGAAAAGAAATAGTATGAATAGAAATCAGATCATTATATAATTTTAGCCATTCATCAACAATGTTATTTGGGAGTATAGTATCCCAATCGTGTTTATCTTGCCATATGGCTTTCATTAAGATTTTACCTCTTATGGCTATAGGCAATGCAAATCCTAATGGATCAAAAATTTTAGAAATTTCTGATAAGATCTTTCTTTTGGTATTAGAAAATTGATTGAGGTTTATTTGATTTATGTTTATGGTGTCAGTGGAAGTATTATACCTATAACCTAACACCTTTTCATAAGCAGAATCATGAGTGACATATTTATTATCTTTTTTCATGATTTGTTGCATGTTTTTGTTATTCGTATTAAATGAACGCAAGACAAATCCTCCTTGAAAAAGTCTATCATAACTACAACTGTAAAGGTACTTTAATTCTTCTAAAGAGTTGCAGCTCATTACCAAATTATCAACATACAGCTTAGATGTAAGTGCTTCAGTACATTTGTCTTCAGGAAATTGGGATAAATGGTATCTAAGTACTTGATGGAGGATGTAAGCAGAAGATGTGTACCCAAATACGATGGTATTGTATCTGTAAACCACAAGTTGATTTCCTTCTCTCCATAAAAGACAAAATCTGTTTTTATCTATTTCCTCCTTTAATCTGATCATGAGGTACGCCTGTTTTATATCTGCTAACAGAATGTAGTCATTTGTGCGAAAAGAAAAAAGAAGTTTTAATAGTGAGGCCATCAGATCAATTCCTTCATATGCAGCCTCATTCAAAGAGGGAGAAAGTTTGTTAAGTTTGAAGCTACAATTGAGAACGGGTCTGACTTTTGTTGTGACTTGTATGTCTGTTTTGACAACTGCACGATGAGGTATAAATATGTAGTCATGAATTTGATTAGGGTTGACTTCTATCTTTTCAAGGATGTTATCTTGAAGTTGTTGTTGAAAAACAGCATTGTATTCATTAAGTAAGTTTTTTGCTTTGAGTGATTGAATGACCCTATCCATTACCCTTAAAGAAATATGGTAGTTGGATGGTACTTGAGTAATTTTATCCTGATGCCAAGGAAGACACACATGGTATTTACCATCTTTAAATATGATGTTATCAACAAATTGTTTTACCATGTCTTGATCATAGGACGTTATGTGTTTGTCATTTGAAGGTATACCAATCGATTCTAAAGAGAACATATTTTGAACTCCATGTTCAACATCTGAATCCGTTAAAATTTGATCATAAGGATCATAGTAAGATTTGATAGGGTTTATAATTGTGTTTATCATAGTTTCACTGAAAATGTTGGACACCTTAGTGTCATTAATATTTGAAAAATCATTTGCACTGTCATCATTATCATCAAAACGATATGGTTTATACATTTGAGAGAGTTGACTATAATATAAAAAATTTTCAACATTTCCCATTAAAATCAATTTATTGTTAACCATGAAACAATTACCGTTCATGCAGTTTATTAGTTTGAGTGAAGGGAAGTATTGAATCACATCAATTCCCAACAAACATTGAATTTCAAAAGTATGATCTGAGGCTAATTCATTTTTATTTAAGTTATAATCTGCAAATGAATACCCCAAACGTTTTAAATTCTGTACAGCTATATTTACACCTTTTACAGAATAATCTAAATTTAAATTATTATCAATTAACATAGGCATGCTAATGGCTTTCTGTTGTTCTATTTTTAATGCCAAGTTTATTTGCTGTAAAGATCTCTGTTGAGATCCAATGAAAGTATGAATGTCATATTGTATTGTATTTAGCTCATGGCAATCTTCATACATTTCTTTTGCAAGTTTACCAGAGATATACGACCTCATACTACCAGTATCCAATATGCAAGTTATTGCCTTTATTTTATTTCCTTTCACTATATTTATTGTCATAGTAGGCAATAAATATATTTGATCCGATCTCTGATGATAATTTAGGCACAAATTATTGATGGTAGAACTCTGTGCAGGCTTAGACCTAGGACACAATGCTGCAATGTGAGAATGTTCATTGCAAAAATAACAAGGATATTTCAAATTATTTTTGGCACCCAGGCAGTTATTAGGTTTATGTCCTAAACCCGAACAATATATACAAAGGTTTAATTCCTTAACCCTATTAATTCTGTCTGCATAAGTTATGTATTTACCACATCTCAACATACTATGTCCCTTCACTTGGCAAAACTTACATAAGCTAAGATTGTAATTATTTACAGAGGAAATGTTATTTGATTTGGTATCACCATCAACATGACTTATATTATTATTATTATTATTATTATTGTCACTCTTATTCTTAATCCTAGTTTTATTTACAGTATCACTATTATGACTGGTGAAAAAATTCTGCAAGCTTCCTTCATTTTTAGAGTCTGTCCTATGTTTATCCTTTTTAGGACAACCATCATCTACCTTAAGGTAATCTGTCCTTTGTCTGTCCTTCATCTTCGTTTTGAAAATAACTATTGTCAAGGTTTTCGATATCATATTCATCGAATAATTTTAAGATTTTATTATCTGTTACCTTTATAGCATCTAACAAAGAGTTAATAGTTTCTTTTTGTTTCAGAAATAGTGGGCTAGTTAATTTACTTTCATCTTTGAATGCGGTTAATTTTTTAATAATTATGGTGATACGTGCCTTTTTGCCAGCTCGTTCTCTGACGATTCTGGCAACCAAGTCTTTACATTTAGCAACTGCCTCATCAGACATAATTGATATATAGTTACAAGATTATAAAATACGAAAATTACCAATTAATCCTATATCAATAATTACTTAGTAATTATATTAAATTATTATTATATATAATTAGCAATAATAATAATTGAAAGCTTGAATATAAAAAACTTAACTAATTATTTATTTACAAAGACAAATGCAGTGCGCATGCGTCGTAAAACTAATGTCATGAAAGAAGCAAGATCACGTGATCAGAATGACCTTGAAAAAATGCGAGGATTGAAAATTAAAGCTGGACTTTTTAAGCTTACGAGGCAAACTATATATGCGCATAATCATAAAAATTATAAAATATGACATTTACGCACACATTTTTTTTATTCTACTTCGATTGTATTCAAGTTTAGCTTAAATGAATTATATAAATACATGCGTAATAATGAACGCATACAAATATTGAATTTGCGCACACGAAATAATAATTATAGGCGAAATGAAATATGCACACAAATAAGCGCACATATAAATAGGCGTATACGTGGAATAAGCGTATACGTAAGTTTGAAATATACGCACGATAATAAGCGCAAACTTAACGCTTGAAATATGCGCAAAATAATAAGCGCACACTTAACGCTTCAAATATGCGCAAAATAATAAGCGCACACTTAACGCTTGAAATATATTAAAAATTTTGTGATGTTGGACATCCAAATTTTTAACATGGGTTTGTATCATGCAAATCTTGTTTGTCCTGTCACCAGACCAAACAACCTTTACATGATTTTGACCAACATATGCGAAAATTATACCACCCAAAGGTAATATATCTAACGCATACATTGGGTAGAAGCTATTGCGAAATCAAGAGATGCGCTCTTTACTGTAATTATAACTTAACTATTTAATAAATAAATAACTGAATAAATACTAAACCTAAAATTTGAATACACACCTTATTATGCACATGAAGATCTTTAAATATGTGATAATATACCCATGTGGTCTCTAATATAATGGATAAAATTGTACTGGCCAACACAAAATTAAACCTAATTATATCAGTTACCTGAATATACCTCACATTCGTAGATACGAAATGTTCGGCAGACCTCAGTTTAAGTCTAAGCTTTAGACTAAGATGATAAAATGAAGATCTTACCAATAAATTCTGAAGTATTGTTTGCCCACGATTATGCTTATAATTATAAATCCAAACTTTCAAGCGGTGGAGCTTGACTCGCAATATATAGTCTTTCATATATTAAACATTAGTTTTAAATTAAGCAAGATA
>JABUQX010089392.1:0-22500 GCA_015478945.1 Trachelipus rathkii | reverse complement strand
TTATATAATTATTATATATTTAAATAAATAATTAATTAATGATTGTAAAATATCTATATTTTTTCACGAAAAACTTGAATAAACCAACTAAAATCTGTTTATTTGCATACATCACTAACATTAGATTATTTTTTAATAATTTTATTATTATATAATATATAATAAATAATATTAAATTATTTATATAATAAATATATATATTTAATTATAATTTTTATATTGTAATCGATAATATCCTATATATACTATTAATTAAATAAGATAAATAAGCTAAAACATATACAACATATAATGAATTTTTTACCAATATACAAGAGATAAAAGATTAATATTTCATTTAGCTTGGAGCTTAAGCTTTATATTGGAACTTGGAACAATAAAATAAATAAACGAATATACCATATAAATAAGTAGAATCAATTAAGTATAAATTTCATAAATAATAAAATAAAAGTAATAACGCTATCCACATGAATTAATTATATATTATAAGTGGAAATAAAACATATAATAGCGCTAACCGTGGTAAAGACTAATGTAGATAATAGTTAATAAATAACATGTCAAGAGAATAAAAAGAAAGATAAAGAATAAATATAAATATGAAAAAATAATTCGAATATAACTAAAATAAAATAAATAAGTGTTAAATTAACTATTATAATAAGATACCATGAAATTAAATGAATATATAAAATATATAAGGAGAAAATACCCTTGCTCATGGAGAAATTTTTTCGGCGAATGGTCTACCGTCTGCTGAAATTCTTGTTATATTGAACATATCGTACTATCTAAAATATTAAAAACATCAAATTACTGAGGTAATTTCTACAAGTCATCATTGATTTTTCATTATTCATTGACTCAAAAATTCTATTCCCGCTGTTACGGGCCTCCAAAAATTTAATTGATTATCAATCTAGACATGTTTTTCCCTTTTTCAAAACTAAGTACTAAATATGGTTTATTTAAAAAATATAATATTACACCAGAACTGTTGCCCGACTAATTAGAGTTACAGAGTTGCATATTATTTATGTATCCATTTTTTCTATTATTTATGTATCCATTTTTTCTATTATTTAAATATCCATTTTTTCTGTTATTTATGTACCAATTTTTTTCCATTATTTATATATCTATTTTTTCTATTATTTAAGTACCAATTTTTTCTATAATTTGTACGCCCCTGGTGCCAGTTTCTGTTATTATTGTATCTTTTATTTTTATTATGCATGGCTCTTTCTGAGCTTCTTTTCCCATAATTTATAAATTTTCTTTCATTAGGGTGTGTTGTTAATTTTCTATTGGGCTTCTGGTACCAGTTAGTATTCCCTTTTAACTAAGTAACCTTAGGTTTATCAATAATATATACAACCAGAGACTGTTGCCTCGTAACGATATATTGAGTTACAAGAAGTTGCAATATTATAACTGGTATTCCAAATCTTCAATTGAATTAATATTTCACATATTATTTTGACCATAATATATCATGATCACTCTAGTACGGGCCTCCAAAAAATTTATGTGACATCTAGAAATGTTTTCCCTTTTAATAGTTACTTGGTTTTTAAAATTATATTACAACCAGAGACTGTTGCCCGTACGATTAGAGTTACATGTGTTGCAATAATACTGGTATATCCAAATCTTCATTGAATTTTTCCATTATTTTGACCAAAAATTCATGACCTCTGTACGGGCCTCCAAAAAATTTATGTGACATCTAGACATGTTTTCCCTTTTAAATAGTACCTGGTTTTTAAAAATAATATTACAACCAGAGACTGTGCCCCGTACGAATAGAGTTACAAGTGTTGCAGTTAATACAAGATATATCCAAATGGGGCATTGGAATTTCCATTATTTGAACCAAATTCAATGACCTCTGTACGAAGCCTCCAAAATTTAATGTGACATCTAGAACATGTTTTTCCCTTTAACTAGTACCTGGTTTTTAAAAAAATATTACAACCAGAGACTGTTGCCCGTACGATTAGAGTTACAAGTGTTGCAGTTATACAAGTATATCCAAATGGGCATTGAATTTTTTTCCATTATTTTGACCAAAATTCATGACCTCTGTACGAGCCTCCAAAAATTTATGTGACATCAAGACATGTTTTCTTTTTAACTAGTCTTGGTTTTTAAAAATAATATTACAACCAGAGACTGTTGCCCCGTAACGATTAGAGTTACAAGTGTTGCAAATAATACTGTAATATCCAAATCTTCATTGAATTTTTTTATTTTGACCCAAATTCATGACCTCTGTACGGGCCTCCCAAAAATTTATGTGACATCTAGACATGTTTTCCATTTTAACAGTACCTGGTTTTAAAATAATATTACAACCAGAGAGACTGTTGCCTCGTACGATTAGAGTTACAAAAGTTGCATATATACTGGTATATCCAAATCTTGCATTGAAGTTCCATTATTTTGACCCAAAATCATGACCTCTGTACGGGCCTCCAAAAAATTTTATGTGACATCTAGACATGTTTTCCCTTTTAACTTGTACCTGGTTTTTAACCCTACTATCACAAACCAGAGACTGTTGCCCCGTACCATTAGAGTTACAAGAGTTGCAATGTTAAGGTATTTTCAAGTCATCATTGAATTTTTCCATTATTTTGACCGACCAAAATTCATGCCCTCTGTACTGGCCTCCAAAAAATTTATGTGACATCTAGACATATTTTCCCTTTTAACTAGTACATGGTTTTTAAAATAATATTACAACCAGAGACTGTTGCCCCGTACGATTAGAGTTACAAGAGTTGCAAATTTACTGGTATTTCCAAGTCATCATTGAATTTTACCATTATTTTGACCAAAATTCATGACCTCTGTATGGGCCTCCAAAAAATTTATGTGACATCTAGACATGTTTTCCCTTTTAACTAGTACCTGGTTTTTAAAATAATATTACAACTAGAGACTGTTGCCCCGTACGATTAGAGTTACAAGTGTTGCAGTTATACAAGTATATCCAAATGGGGCATTGATTTTTTACCATTATTTTGACCAAAATTCATGACCTCTGTACGGGCCTCCAAAAAATTTATGTGACATCTCGACTTGTTTTCCCTTTTAACTAGTACCTGGTTATTAAAATAATATTACAACCAGAGACTGTTGCCCCGTACGATTAGAGTTACAAGTGTTGCAATAATACTGGTATATCCAAATCTTCATTGATTTTTCCATTATTTTGACCCACATTCATGACCTCTGTACGGGCCTCCAAAAAATTTATGTGACATCTAGACATGTTTTCCCTTTTAACTAGTACCTGGTAATAAAAATAATATTACAACCAGAGACTGTTGCCCCGTACGATTAGAGTTACATGAGTTGCAGATATACTTTAAATCCAAGTCATCATTGAATTTTCTCCATTATTTTGACCAAAATTCATCCTCTGTACGGGCCTGCCAAAAAATTTATGTGCCATCTAGACATGTTTTTTCCCTTAACTAGTACCTGGTTTTTAAAATAATATTACAACCAGAGACTGTTGCCCCGTACGATTAGAGTTACAAGAGTTGCATATATACTGGTATATCAAAATTGGCATTGAATTTTTCCATTATTTTGACCAAAATTCATGACATCTGTACGGGCCTCCAAAAAATTTATGTGACATCTAGACATGTTTTCCCTTTTAACTAGTACCTTGGTTTTTAAAATTATATTACAACCAGAGACTGTTGCCCCGTACGATTAGAGTTACATGTGTTGCAATAATACTGGTATATCCAAATCTTCATTGAATTTTTCCATTATTTTGACCAAAATTCATGACCTCTGTACGGGCCTCCAAAAAATTTATGTGACATCTAGACATGTTTTCCTTTTAACTAGTACCTGGTTTTTAAAATAATATTACAACCAGAGACTGTTGCCCCGTACGATTAGTGTTACAAGAGTTGCAAAAATACTGGTATATCCAAATCTTCATTGAATTTTTTCCATTTATTTTGACCAAAATTTCCATGACCTCTGTACGGGCCTCCAAAAAATTTCTGTGCCCAATCTAGATGTTTTCCCTTTTAACTAGTACTTGGTTTTTAAAATTATATTACAACTAGAGACTGTTGCCCCGTACGATTAGAGTTACAAGAGTTGAATATATACTGGTATTTCCAAGTCATCATTGAATTTTACCATTATTTTGACCAAAATTCATGACCTCTGTACGGGCCTCCAAAAACTTTATGTGACATCTAGACATGTTTTCCCTTTTAAATAGTAAACCTGGTTTTTAAAATACATATTTACAACTAGAACTGTTGCCCCGTCGAATAGAGTACAATAGTGTTGGCAGTTATACCAAGTATATCCAAATGGGCATTGAATTTTCCATTATTTTGACCGAAAATTCATGACCTCTGTACGAGCCTCCAAAAAATTATGTGACATCTAGACATGTTTTTCCTTTTAACTAGTACCTGGTTGTTTAAAAATAATATTACAACCAGAGAATGTTGCCCCGTACGATAGAGTTACAAGTGTTGCAGTTATACAAGTATATCCAAATGGGCATTGACAAATTTTTACATTATTTTTGACCAAAATCATGAACCCTGGACGAGCCTCCAAACAAATTTATGTGACATCTAGACATGTTTCCCTTTTAACTAGTACTTCGTTTTTAAAATAATATTACAACCAGAGACTGTTGCCCCGTACAATTAGAGTTACAAGTGTTGCAATAATACTGGTATATCCAAATCTTCATTGAATTTTTCCATTATTTTGACCCAAATTCATGACCTCTGTACGGGCCTACAAAAAATTTATGTGACATCTAGACATGTTTTCCCTTTTAACTAGTACCTGGTTTTTAAAATAATATTACAACCAGAGACTGTTGCCCCGTACGATTAGAGTTACAAGAGTTGCAATAATACTGGTATATCCAAATCTTCATTGAATTTTTCCATTATTTTGACCCAAATTCATGACCTCTGTACGGGCCTCCAAAAAATTTATGTGACATCTAGACATGTTTTCCCTTTTAACTAGTACATGGTTTTTAAAATAATATTACAACCAGAGACTGTTGCCCCGTACGATTAGAGTTACAAGAGTTGCAAATTTACTGGTATTTCCAAGTCATCATTGAATTTTTCCATTATTTTGACCGACCAAAATTCATGCCCTCTGTACGGGCCTCCAAAAAATTTATGTGACATCTAGACATGTTTTCCCTTTTAACTAGTACATGGTTTTTAAAATAATATTACAACCAGAGACTGTTGCCCCGTACGATTAGAGTTACAAGAGTTGCAAATTTACTGGTATTTCCAAGTCATCATTGAATTTTACCATTATTTTGACCAAAATTCATGACCTCTGTACGGGCCTCCAAAAAATTTATGTGACATCTAGACATGTTTCCCTTTTAACTAGTACCTGGTTTTTAAAATAATATTACAACTAGAGACTGTTGCCCCGTACGATTAGAATTACAAGTGTTGCAGTTATACAAGTATATCCAAATGGGGCATTGAATTTTTACTTTATTTAGATCGAAATTCATGACCTCTGTACAGGCCTCCAAAAAATTTATGTGACATCTAGACATGTTTTCCCTTTTAACTAGTACTTGGTTTTTAAAATTATATTACAACCAGAGGCTGTTGCCCCGTACGATTAGAGTTACATGTGTTGCAATAATACTGGTATTTCCAAATCTTCATTGAATTTTTCCATTATTTTGACCAAAATTCATGACCTCTTTACGGGCCTCCAAAAAATTTATGTGACATCTAGACATGTTTTCCCTTTTAACTAGTACCTGGTTTTTAAAATAATATTACAACCAGAGACTGTTGCCCCGTACGATTAGAGTTACAAGTGTTGCAATAATACTGGTATATCCAAATCTTCATTGAATTTTTCCATTATTTTGACCCACATTTATGACCTCTGTACGGGCCTCCAAAAAATTTATGTGACATCTAGACATGTTTTCCCTTTTAACTAGTACCTGGTTTTTAAAATAATATTACAACCAGAGACTGTTGCCCCGTACGATTAGAGTTACAAGAGTTGCAAATATACTGGTATGTCCAAATCTTCATTGAATTTTTCCATTATTTTTACCAAAATTCATGACATCTGTACGGGCCTCCAGAATATTTATGTGACATCTAGACATGTTTTCCCTTTTAACTAGTACCTGGTTTTTAAAATAATATTACAACTAGAGACTGTTGCCCCGTACGATTAGAGTTACAAGTGTTGCAGTTATACAAGTATATCCAAATGGGGCATTGAATTTTTACTTTATTTAGATCGAAATTCATGACCTCTGTACAGGCCTCCAAAAAATTTATGTGACATCTAGACATGTTTTCCCTTTTAACTAGTACTTGGTTTTTAAAATTATATTACAACCAGAGACTGTTGCCCCGTACGATTAGAGTTACATGTGTTGCAATAATACTGGTATATCCAAATCTTCATTGAATTTTTAAATTATTTTGACCAAATTCATGACCTCTGTAACGGGCCTCCGAATAAATTTATGTGACTTCAGACATGTTTCACACTTTTTAAACTAGTACCTGGTTTGTAAAAATAATATTACACCAGAGACTGTTGCCCGTAACCGATTAGAGTTACATAGAGTTCAATAATACTGGTATATCCAAATCTTCATTGAATTTTTACATTATTTTGACCAAAATTCATGCCTTCTGTACGGGGCCTCCAAAAAATTATGTGACATCTAGACATTTTCCCTTTTAACTAGTACTTGGTTTTTAAAATATTAAACCAGAGACTGTTGCCCCGTACGATTAGAGTTACATGTGTTGCAATAATACTGGTATATCCAAATCTTCATTGAATTTTTCTATTATTTTGACCAAAATTCATGACCTCTGTACGGGCCTCCAAAAAAATTTATGTGACAATTTCTAGACATGTTTTTTCTTTTAACTAGTACGCTGGTTTTTAAACTAATATTACAAACTAGAACTGTTTGCCCCGTACGAATAGAGTTCAGTGTTGCAGTTATACAAGTATATCCAAATGGGGCATTGAATTTTTCCATTATTTTGACCAAAATTCATGACCTCTGTACGAGCCTCCAAAAAATTTATGTGACATCTAGACATGTTTTCCCTTTTAACTAGTACTTCGTTTTTAAAATAATATTACAACCAGAGACTGTTGCCCCGTACGATTAGAGTTACAAGTGTTGCAGTTATACAAGTATATCCAAATGGGGCATTGAATTTTTCCATTATTTTGACCAAAATTCATGACCTCTGTACGAGCCTCCAAAAAATTTATGTGACATCTAGACATGTTTTCCCTTTTAACTAGTACTTCGTTTTTAAAATAATATTACAACCAGAGACTGTTGCCCCGTACGATTAGAGTTACAAGTGTTGCAATAATACTGGTATATCCAAATCTTCATTGAATTTTTCCATTATTTTGACCAAAATTCAATGACCTCTTACGGGCCATCCAAAAAATTTATGTGACATCTAGACAAGTTTTCCCTTTTAACCTAGTACCACCTGGTGTTTAATAATAATATTTAACAACAGAGACTGTTGCCCCGTACGATTAGATTACAAGAGTTGCAATAATACTGGTATATCCAAATCTTCATTGAATTTTTCCATTATTTTGACCAAAATTTATGACCTCTGTACGGGCCTCCAAAAAATTTATGTGACGTCTAGACATGTTTTCCCTTTTAACTAGTACCTGGTTTTTAAAATAATATTACAACCAGAGACTGTTGCCCCGTACGATTAGAGTTACAAGAGTTGCATATATACTGGTATGTCCAAATCTTCATTGAATTTTTCCATTATTTTGACCAAAATTCATGCCCTCTGTACAAGCCTCCAAAAAATTTATGTGACATCTAGACATGTTTTTCCTTTTAACTAGTACATGGTTTTTAAAATAATATTACAACCAGAGAGTGTTGCCCCGTACGATTAGAGTTACAAGAGTTGCAATAATACTGGTATATCCAAATCTTCATTGAATTTTTCCATTATTTTGACCAAAATTCATGACCTCTGTACGGGCCTCCAAAAAATTTATGTGACATCTAGACATGTTTTCCCTTTTAACTAGTACCTGGTTTTTAAAATAATATTACAACCAGAGACTGTTGCCCCGTACGATTAGAGTTACATGTGTTGCAATAATACTGGTATATCCAAATCTTCATTGAATTTTTCCATTATTTTGACCAAAATTCATGACCTCTGTACGGGCCTCCAAAAAATTTATGTGACATCTAGACATGTTTGCCTTCTTAACTAGTAACTGGTTTTAAAAAAATATACAACCAAAGACTGTTGCCCGTAACGATTAGAAGTTACAAGAGTTGAATAATACTGGTATATCTCCAAATCTTCAATTGAATTTTTCCATTATTTTGACCCAAATTCATGACCCTGTACGAGCCTCCAAAAAATTTATGTGACATCTAGACCATTTTTCCCTTTTAAAACTAAGTACATGTTTTTAAAATAATATTACAACCAGAGACTGTTGCCCGTACGATTAGAGTTACAAGGTTGCAAATTTACTGGTATTTCCAAGTCATCATTGAATTTTACCAATTATTTTGACCAAAATTCATGACCTCTGTAACGGGCCTCAAAAAAATTTATGTGACATCTAGACATGTTTTCCCCTTTTAACTAGTACCTGGTTTTTAAATAATATACAACTAAGACTGTTGCCCGTACGATATAGAGAGTTACAAGTGTTGCAGTTATACAAGTATATCCAAATGGGGCATTGAATTTTTCCATTATTTTGACCAAAATTCATGACCTCTGTACGAGCCTCCAAAAATTTATGTGACATCTAGACATGTTTTCCCTTTTACCTAGTACCTGGTTTTTAAAATAATATTACAACCAGAGACTGTTGCCCCGTACGATTAGAGTTACAAGTGTTGCAATAATACTGGTATATCCAAATCTTCATTGAATTTTTCCATTATTTTGACCAAAATTCATGACCTCTGTACGGGCCTCCAAAAAATTTATGTGACATTTAGACATGTTTTGGCCCTTTTAAATAGTACCTGGTTTTTGAAATATTATTAGAACCAGAGACTGTTGCCCCGTACGATTAAAGTTACAAGAGTTGCAGATATACTGTAATATCCAAATCTTCATTGAATTTTCCCATTATTTTGACCAAAATTCATGACCTCTGTACGGGCCTCCAAAAAAATTTATGTGACATCTTAGACATGTTTTCCCTTTTAAATAGTACCTGGTTTTTAAAATAATATTACGACCAGGACTGTTGCCCAGTACGATTAGAGTTACAAGAATTGCAAATAATACTGGTATATCCAAGTCTTCATTGAATTTCTCCATTATTTTGAGCGAAATTTCATGACCTCTGTAGGGTCCTCAAAAAAATTTATGTGACATCTAGACATGTTTGTTTTCCCTTTTAACTAGTACATGGTTTTTAAAATAATATTACAACCAGAGACTGTTTGCCCCGTACGATTAGAGTTACAAGAGTTGCAAATTTACTGGTATTTCCAAGTTCCAAGTCATCATTGAATTTTTCCATTATTTTGAACAAAATTCATGACCTCTGTACGGGGCAAAAATTTATGTGACATCTAGACATATTTTCCCTTATAACTAGTACATGGTTTTTAAATAATATTACAACCAGAGACTGTTTCCACGTACGCTTAAATTCAGGTGTTGCATTAATACTGGTATATCCAAATCTTCATTGAATTTTTCCATTATTTTGACCCACATTCATGACCTCTGTACGGGCCTCCAAAAAATTTATGTGACATCTAGACATGTTTTCCCTTTTAACTAGTACCTGGTTTTGAAAATAATATTACAATCAGAGACTGTTGCCCCGTGCGATTAGAGTTACAAGAGTTGCAAATTTACTGGTATTTCCAAGTCATCATTGAATTTTTCCATTATTTTGACCAAAATTCATGCCCTCTGTACGGGCCTCCAAAAAACTTTATGTGACATCTAGACATGTTTTCCCTTTTAACTAGTACCTGGTTTTAAAATAATATTACAACTAGAGACTGTTTGCCCCGTACGAAATTTAGATTAAAGTGTTGCATGTTATACAGGTATATCAAAATTGGCATTGAATTTTTCCAATATTTTGACCAAAATTCATGACCTCTTTGGGCTCCAAAAAATTTATGTGACATCTAGACATGTTTCCCTTTTAACTAGTACCTCGTTTTTTTAAAAATAATATTACAACCAGAGACTGTTGCCCCGTACGATTAGAGTTACAAGTGTTGCAATAATACTGGTATATCCAAATCTTCATTGAATTTTTCCATTATTTTGACCCACATTTATGACCTCTGTACGGGCCTCCAAAAAAAATTTTATGTGACATCTAGAACATGTTTTCCCTTTTAACTAGTAACTGGTTTTTTAAAAATAATATTTACAAACCAGAGACTGTTTGCCCCGTACATTAGAGAGTTATCAGAGTTTGGCAAATTTACTGGTCATTTGTAATCATCATTGCATTTTAAACTTATTTTTGACCAAAATTCAATGACCTCTGTACGGGCCTCCAAAAATTTATGTGACATCTAGACAAGTTTTCCCTTTTAACTAGTACTGGTTTTAAAATAATATTACAACTAGAGACTGTTGCCCCGTACGATTAGAGTTACAAGTGTTGCAGTTATACAAATATATCCAAATGGGGCATTGAATTTTTACTTTATTTAGATCGAAATTCATGACCTCTGTACAGGCCTCCAAAAAATTTATGTGACATCTAGACATGTTTTCCCTTTAACTAGTCTGGTTTTAAAAATATAATTACAACCAGAGACTGTTGCCACGTACGATTAGGAGTTACATGTGTTGCAATAATACTGGTATATCCAAATCTTCATTGAATTTTTCCCATTATTTTGACCAAAATTCATGACCTCTGTACGGGCCTCCCAAAAATTTATGTGACATCTAGACATGTTTTCTTTTTTAAGTAGTACCTGGTTTTTAAAATATTATTACAACCAGAGACTGTTGCCCCGTACGATTAGAGTTACAAGAGTTGCAAATTTACTGGTATTTCCAAGTCATCATTGAATTTTTCCATTATTTTGACCGACCAAAATTCATGCCCTCTGTACGGGCCTCCAAAAAATTTATGTGAACATCTAGACATATTTCCCTTATAAAACTAGTACAATGTTTTTAAATAATATTACAACCAGAGACTGTTGCCCCGCACGATTAGAGTTACAAAGTGTTGCAATAATACTGGTATATCCAAATCTTCATTGAATTTTTCCATTATTTTGACCCACATTCATGACCTCTGTACGGGCCTCCAAAAAATTTATGTGACATCTAGACATGTTTTCCCTTTTAACTAGTACCTGGTTTTTAAAATAATATTACAATCAGAGACTGTTGCCCCGTACGATTAGAGTTACAAGAGTTCCAATTTTACTGGTATTTAAATCGGCATTGAATTTTTCAGTTATTTTGACCAAAATTCATGCCCTCTGTACGGGCCTCCAAAAATTTATGTACATCTAGCCATGTTTTCCCTTTTAACTAGTACATGGTTTTTAAAATAATATTACAACTAGAGACTGTTTGCCCGTAGATTAGAGTTACACAGTGTTGGCAGTTATACAAGTATTATAAATGGGGCATTTGAATTTTCCAATTATTTTTGACCAAAATTCATGACCATCTGGTATAGCCTCCAAAAAAATTTTGTTTGACACTAGATTCCCTTTTATTAGTACCGGCGATCGTTTTAAAAATAATATTACAACCAGAGACGGTTGCCCCGTACGATTAGAGTTACAAGTGTTGCAATAATACTGGTATATCCAATCTTCATTGAATTTTCCATATTTTGACCCACATTTATGACCTCTGTACGGGCCTCCAAAAAATTTATGTGACATCTAGACATGTTTTCCCTTTTAACTAGTACCTGGTTTTTAAAATAATATTACAACCAGAGACTGTTGCCCCGTACGATTAGAGTTACAAGAGTTGCAAATTTACTGGTATTTGCAAGTCCATCAATTGAATTTTAAAAAATTATTTGAAACAAAAATTCATGACCTCTGTACGGGCCTCCAAAAAATTTATGTGACACTAGACATGTTTTCCCTTTTAACTAGTACCTGGTTTTTAAAATAATATTACAACTAGAGACTGTTGCCCCGTACGATTAGAGTTACAAGTGTTGCAGTTATACAAGTATATCCAAATGGGGCATTGAATTTTTACTTTATTTAGATCGAAATTCATGACCTCTGTACAGGCCTCCAAAAAATTTATGTGACATCTAGACATGTTTTCCCTTTTACCTAGTACCTGGTTTTTAAAATAATATTACAACCAGAGACTGTTGCCCCGTACGATTAGAGTTACAAGAGTTGCAGATATACTGTTATATCCAAATCTTCATTGAATTTTCCCATTATTTTGACCAAAATTCATGACCTCTGTACGGGCCTCCAAAAAATTTATGTGACATCTAGACATGTTTTCCCTTTTAACTAGTACCTGGTTTTTAAAATAATATTACAACCAGAGACTGTTGCCCCGTACGATTAGAGTTACAAGTGTTGCAATAATACTGGTATATCCAAATCTTCATTGAATTTTTCCATTATTTTGACCCACATTCATGACCTCTGTACGGGCCTCCAAAAAATTTATGTGACATCTAGACATGTTTTCCCTTTTAACTAGTACCTGGTTTTTAAAATAATATTACAACCAGAGACTGTTGCCCCGTACGATTAGAGTTACAAGAGTTGCAAATTTACTGGTATTTCCAAGTCATTATTGAATTTTTCCATTATTTTGACCAAAATTCATGCCCTCTGTACGGGCCTCCAAAAAATTTATGTGACATCTAGACATGTTTTCCCTTTTAACTAGTACCTGGTTTTTAAAATAATATTACAACCAGAGACTGTTGCCCCGTACGATTAGAGTTACAAGAGTTGCAAATTTACTGGTATTTGCAAGTCATCATTGAATTTTAAAATTATTTTGACCAAAATTCATGACCTCTGTACGGGCCTCCAAAAAATTTATGTGACATCTAGACATGTTTTCCCTTTTAACTAGTACCTGGTTTCTAAAAAAATATTACAACTAGAGACTGTTGCCCCGTACGATTAGAGTTACAAGTGTTGCAGTTATACAAGTATATCCAAATGGGGCATTGAATTTTTACTTTATTTAGATCGAAATTCATGACCTCTGTACAGGCCTCCAAAAAATTTATGTGACATCTAGACATGTTTTCCCTTTTAACTAGTACTTGGTTTTTAAAATTATATTACAACCAGAGACTGTTGCCCCGTACGATTAGAGTTACATGTGTTGCAATAATACTGGTATATCCAAATCTTCATTGAATTTTTCCATTATTTTGACCAAAATAATGTCAAAAAATAATGTCTAGATGTCACATAAATTTTTTAGAGGCCCGTACAGAGGTCATGAATGTGGGTCAAAATAATGGAAAAATTCAATGAAGATTTGGATATACCAGTATTATTGCAACACTTGTAACTCTAATCGTACGGGGCAACAGTCTCTGGTTGTAATATTATTTTAAAAACCAGGTACTAGTTAAAAGGGAAAACATGTCTAGATGTCACAAATTTTTCGGAGGCCCGTACAGAGGTCATGAATTTTGGTCAAAATAATGGAAAAATTCAATGAAGATTTGGATATACCAGTATTATTGCAACACATGTAACTCTAATCGTACGGGGCAACAGTCTCTGGTTGTAATATTATTTTAAAAACCAGGTACTAGTTAAAAGGGAAAACATGTCTAGATGTCACATAAATTTTTTGGAGGCCTGTACAGAGGTCATGAATTTCGATCTAAATAAAGTAAAAATTCAATGCCCCATTTGGATATACTTGTATAACTGCAACACTTGTAACTCTAATCGTACGGGGCAACAGTCTCTAGTTGTAATATTATTTTAAAAACCAGGTACTAGTTAAAAGGGAAACATGTCTAGATGTCACATAAATTTTGGAGGCCCCTACAGAGGTCATGAATTTTGGTCAAAATATTAAATTCATGAAATATAAAATAATAATAATAGTAATATTTGCAACTCTTGTAACTCTAATCGTACGGGGCAACAGTCTCTAGTTTGTAATATTATTTTAAAAACCAGGTACTAGTTAAAAGGGAAACATGTCTAGATGTCACATAAATTTTTTGGAGGCCCGTACAGAGGCGGCATGATTTTGACGTCACATAAATAATGGAAAATTCAATGATCGACCTTGGAAATACCAGTTAATTTGCAACTCTTGTAAACTAATCTATCGGGGAGAGAGAGCGAGTTCACATATGTTAGAATATTAACTGTTTATAAAAGGCGCCATTGATATATTAGGTACAGCGACGAGGAGGATAGGGCGATAAAGCTCAGGACCTATGGGATACTAGACGAAATGTTGGTCATCATAGAGAGCAGATACAGATTGTCCGAGCGGAAAGGCTCCGGTGGAAGCGAGGACGGACGCTTAGCTGTTTGAGAGGACGATCACGATGGACAAAAAATCTATGAAGATTTGGATATACCAGTATATTGCAACACTTGTAACTCTAATCGTACGGGGCACAGTCTGTGGTTGTCATTATTATTTATAAAACGAAGTACTATGTTCTTACTAAAGTGGGAAACTACTACATTGTAGATGTCACTCATAAATGTTTTGGAGGCTCGTCCAGAGGTCATGAATTTTCGTCAAAATAACGGAAAAATTCAATGCCCCATTTGGATATACTTGTATAACTGCAACACTTGTAACTCTAATCGTACGGGGCAACAGTCTCTGGTTGTAATATTATTTTAAAAACCAGGTACTAGTTAAAAGGGAAAACATGTCTAGATGTCACATAAATTTTTTGGAGGCCCATACAGAGGTCATGAATTTTGGTCAAAATAATGGTAAAAATTTCAATGATGACTTGAAATACCTAGTAAATTTGGCAACTCTGTAACTCTAATTCGTACGGGCAAACAGTCTCTGGTTGTAAATATTATTTAAAAACGCATGTACGCTAGTTAAAAGGGAAAAAATATGTCTAGAGTACATAAATTTTTTGGCAGGCCAGTTACAGAGGGCATGAATTCTTGGTCGGTCCAAAAAATAATGGAAAAATTCATGATAACTTGGAATAGCCAGTAAAATTGCAAACTCCTTGTAACTCTAATTGTATCCGGGCACACAGTCCCTGGTTGTAAATATTATTTTAAAAACCATGTACTAGTTAAAAGGGAAAACATGTCTAGATGTCACATAAATTTTTTGGAGGCCCATACAGAGGTCATGAATTTTGGTCAAAATAATGGTAAAATTCAATGATGACTTGGAAAACCAGTAATTTGCCAATCTTGTAACTCTAATCGTACGGGGAAACATCTCTGGTTGTAATATTATTTTCATTACCAGGTACTAGTTAAAAGGGAAAATATGTCTAGGTTCACATAAAATTTTTTGGAGGCCAGGTAACAGAGGCTGAATTTTGGATCAGACTCGCAAAATAATCCGGGCGCCGGAAAAGAATTACAGTGAGAGGTAACCTGATACCAGTAATTTGCAACTGTACTCATCGCACACGCGGTACGGTCAGAACTCTCAGCATCTAATTGAGTATGTATGTGTCGACAAGATTACCTAACCATGTGCTCCTTAGAGTCGCGTTGCGATACATATATCAGGTCTGTGGTGATAAACATCGAGCACCATCTGTATTAAACTTAACACACACACATAGGCTATATCGCGCGTTAAGGGAAGTGTGACAGCGTGGACACTAAATATTTGTGATATGAGGACTCTCACCGCTGAGCGAGCAGTAGGAGATGCTATTTTGGTGCCGCGAAAGAGTGAGCGAAAGAGCTAAGCCACTACACTATCCGAATCGAGACGACACCGTCCTGGAGTGCAGAAATAAGTCTACGTATAGGGGAGAGGGCACACAAGCTCAGGTTGTGGCGGAAGCACCCAATAAATACTGGTAAACAGGGGAGAGCAACACCGTGAGTCTCGTAGGTTGTAATATGATTGGTTAAAAAAACCAGGTACAATTAAAGGAAAAGGGAAAACAATGTCTAAGATGTCACCAAGAGAATTTTTTGGAGGTCTAGCCCGTACAGATGGAGTCATTGAAGAGGCGGAATTAATAATAAATGGAAAAAATTTCAAATTGATTAAGGGAACTTGCTATAGGGGCTTGGAAATACCAGTAAATTTGCAAGACTCTTTTGGTACTCATTCGCAGCCTAAAAGAATCTATAAATCGTTACGGGGGGTAGCATCACAAGGTCTCTGGTTGTATTTATTATTAAAAACCAGGTACTAGTTTAAATATGTAACATCTAGACATGTTTTCCCTTTTAACACAGTACTGTTTTCAAATATATTACACACCAGAGACTGTTGCCCCACGTACGATAGGTTAAAGTGTTTTTCAATAATACTGGTATATCCAAATCTTCATTGAATTTTTTCCATTATTTGACCACAGTTCATGACCTCTCTGTACGGGCCTCCAAAAAACTTATGTGACATCTAGACATGTTTTTCCACTTTAACTAGTACCCTGGTTTTTTAAATAAATATTACAACAGAGAACTGTTGCCTCCGTACGATTTGAGTTACAAGAGTTGCAAATTTACTGGTATTTCCAAGTCATCATTGAATTTTACCATTATTTTGACCAAAATTCATGACCTCTTGTATGGGCCTCGCCAAAAAATTTAGTGACATCTAGACATGTTTTCCCTTTTAAATTGTACCTGGTTTTTAAAATAATATTACAACCAGAGACTGTTGCCCCGTACGATTAGAGTTACAAGAGTTGCAATAATACTGGTATATCCAAATCTTCATTGAATTTTTCCATTATTTTGACCAAAATTCATGACCTCTGTACGGGCCTCCAAAAAATTTATGTGACATCTAGACATGTTTTCCCTTTTAACTAGTACATGGTTTTTAAAATAATATTACAACCAGGGACTGTTGCCCCGTACAATTAGAGTTACAAGAGTTGCAAATTTACTGGTATTTCCAAGTTATCATTGAATTTTTCCATTATTTTGACCGACCAAAATTCATGCCCTCTGTACTGGCCTCCAAAAAATTTATGTGACATCTAGACATATTTTCCCTTTTAACTAGTACATGGTTTTTAAAATAATATTACAACCAGAGACTGTTGCCCCGTACGATTAGAGTTACAAGGGTTGCAATACTAGTATTTCCAAGTCATCATTGAATTTTACCATTATTTTGACCAAAATTCATGACCTCTGTACGGGCCTCCAAAAAATTTATGTGACATCTAGACATGTTTTCCCTTTTAACTAGTACCTGGTTTTTAAAATAATATTACAACCAGGGACTGTTGCCCCGTACAATTAGAGTTACAAGAGTTGCAAATTTACTGGTATTTCCAAGTTATCATTGAATTTTTCCATTATTTTGACCGACCAAAATTCATGCCCTCTGTACTGGCTTCCAAAATTTATGTGACATCTAGACATATTTTCCCTTTTATAGTACCTGGTTTTTAAAATAATATTACAACCAGAGACTGTTTGCCCCGTACGATTAGAGTTACAGAGTTGAAATTTAATGGTATTTCAAGTCATTCATTGAAGAGTTTTACTCATTATTTTGAACCAAATTCATGACCCTGTATGGGCCTGCCCAAAAAAATTTATGTGACATCTAGACATGTTAAGAAGTCTTGAGAGACTGAGTACCTGGTTTTTGTATAAGATAATATGTACTACTACAGGACATATTTCGCTTGAGCTCGCGACGGCCCGGTAGACGATTACGGAGTGATCTAAGTGTTGCGTTATACAAGTATATCCAAAATGGGGCATGTGAATTTCCATTAAAAGAGCCAAAATTTCATGACACGATCTAGAACGAGCCTCCAGAAATAATGTGACATCTAGACCATGTTTCCTTTTACTAGTCTTTTCGTTTTAAGAATATACTTAGCAACCACAGACTGTGTTTGCCCCGTACGATTAGAGTTCAATGTTTGAATATATACTGGTAGTATCAATCTTCATTGATTTTTTCCCATTATGTTTTGACCTGCACATTCATGACGCTCCTGTACGGGCTCCAAAAAATTTATGTGACATCTAGACATGTTTGTCCCTTTTAACTTGTACCTGGTTTTTAAAATAATATTAAAACCAGAGACTGTTGCCCCGTACGATTAGTGTTACAAGAGTTGCAAATTTACTGGTATTTCCAAGTCATCATTGAATTTTTCCATTGTTTTGACCAAAATTCATGACCTCTGTACGGGCCTCCCAAAAATTTATGTGACATCTCGACATGTTTTCCCTTTTAACTAGTACCTGGTTTTCAAAATAATATTACAACCAGAAACTGTTGCCCCGTACGATTAGAGTTACAAGAGTGGCAAATTTACTGGTATTTGCAAGTCATAATTTTTGAATTTTAAAATTATTTTCTGACCAAAATCATGACCTCTGTACGGGCCTCCCATAATTTTTGTGACTCTATGACATGTTTTCTACCCTTGTTTAACTAGTTACCTGTTTTTAAATAATATTAACAACTAAAGACTGTTGCCCCGTACAGAAATTAGAGGTTACATAGTGTTGCGTTAACAAGTATATCCAAAATGCGGGGCATTTGAATTTTTTACTTTATTTAGTCGAAATTCATGACCTCTGTACAGGCCTCCAAAAAAAATTTATGTGACATATAGACATGTTTTCCCTTTTAACTGTTTGGTTTTTAAAAATTATATTACAACCAGAGCTGTGCCCCGTACGAATTAAGAGTTCATGTGGGTGCAGATATACTGGTATATCAGAATCTTCTTGAATTTTTCCATTATTTGACCAAAATTTATGACCTCTGTACGGGCCTCCTCCGAAAAATTTGGTGCATCTAGACAAGTTTCTTTTAACTAGTACCTGGTTTTTAAAATAATATTACAACCAGAGACTGTTGCCCCGTAGATTAGAGTTACAAGTGTTGGAAGAATGTGGTATGACGTCCAAATCTTAGATTCCACATACCCCTATTTGACCCACATTATGACCTCTGTAAGGGCCTCTAAAAAATTTATTGTGACAATGTGCTTAATACCATAGAGCATTATTTTCGACAGATTTGTACGAGTACACCGGGCAACCGAGCGTGGCAGAGTAGTGCTGATAATTGGGAGAGAGAGATCGTAGCCAATGGCCACAGGTCGCCTGGGAGTATTCAGAGAATTATGCTTGAGACAGTCGATTAACGTCCTGTCGAATCGTAACGGGGGCCAACACCCCTGTGTGTATAATGATACGTATGTTTAGAAAAACGCAAGTTACTAGTTAAAGGAAAACATGTGCTTAGATGTCGACCAATAATTTTGGAGGGCGCTGTCCTGACGTCTGATTGTCTCCCTATTAAGTCCGTGTTCTCTGAGGCGTTAAGATATACTTGTATAACTGCAACTGTTGGGAGTTCCATCGTGTGGAACAACAGCTTCTACTGGTAATATTATTTTAGAAACCATGTACTATCTAAAAGGGAAACATGTCTAGATGTCACATAAATTTTTTGGAGGGCCGTACAGAGGTTATAAATTTTGGTCTAAATAATGGTAAAATTCAATGATGACTTGCAAATACCAAGTAAATTTGCAACTCTTTGTAAGCTCTCTAATCGTACGGGGCAAGCAGGTCTCTGGTTGAATATTATTTAAAAACCATGTGACTAGTTTAACAGGGAAAACATGTTCTGATGATGTCAACATATAATTTTTTTGGGGCGCCGTACAAAGGGCATGAATTTTGGTCAAAATAATGGAAAAATTCAATAAAGATCTTGGAAATACCAGTAAATTTGCAACTCTTGTAACTCTAATCGTTAGGGCAACAGTCTCTGGTTGTCAAATATTATTTTAAAAACCAGGTACTAGTTAAAGGGAAAACATGTCTAGATGTCACATAAATTTTTTGAGGCCCGTACAGAGTATGAATGTGGGTCAGAAATAATGGAAAAATTCAATGCCCCATTTGGATATACTTGTATATTTGCAACACTTGTAACTCTAATCGTACGGGGCACAAGTCCTCCTGGTTGTAATATATATTTTAAAACCAAGTACTAGTTAAAAGGGAAAACATGTCTAGATGTCACATAAATTTTTTGGAGGCCCGTACAGAGGTCATAAATTTTGGTCAAATAATGGAAAATTCAATGAAGATTTGGATATACCAGTATTATTGCAACACATGTAACTCTAATCGTACGGGGCAACAGTCTCTCTGGTTGTAATATTATTTTAAAAACCAAGTACTAGTTAAAAGGGAAAACATGTCTAGATGTCACATAATTTTTTGGAGGCCCGTACAGAGGTTAATGACAATAGCAATAAAAGTAAAAATATCAATGCCCCATTTGGATAATATTTGTATCATGCAACCTTTGTAACTAAATCGTCCGGGGCACAGTCTCTAGTTTGTAATATTTATTTTAACAACCAGGTAACTAGTTAAAAGGGAAAACATGTCTAGATGTGCACTAAATTTTTGGAGGCCCGTACAGAGGTCATGAATTTGGTCAAAATAATTTTAAAATTCAATGATGACTTGCAAATACCAGTATTTTTGCAACTCTTGTAACTCTAATCAGTCCGGGGCAACAGTCTCTGGTTGTAATATTATTTTAAAAACCAGGTACTAATTAAGGAAAACATGTCTAGATGTCACATAAATTTTTTGGATGGCCCGTACAGAGGTCATAAATGTGGGTCAAAAATAAATGGAAAATTCCAATGAAGATTTGGAAATATATCCAGTATTAATTGGCAACACTTGTAAGCTGCTAATCGTACGGGCAACATGTCTCCTGGTTGTAATATTAATTTTAATAAACGAGGTACTAGTTAAAAGGGAAAAACATGTCTAGATGTCACATAAATTTTTTTGAGGCCCGTACAGAGGTCATGAAATTTGGTCAAAATAATGTAAAAATTCAATGCCCCATTTGGATATACTTGTATAACTGCAACACTTGTAACTCTAATCGTACGGGGCAACAGTCTCTAGTTGTAATATTATTTTAAAAACCATGTACTAGTTAAAAGGGAAAACATGTCTAGATGTCACATAAATTTTTTGGAGGCCCGTACAGAGGGCATGAATTTTGGTCAAAATAATGGAAAAATTCAATGATGACTTGGAAATACCAGTAAATTTGCAACTCTTGTAACTCTAATCGTACGGGGCAACAGTCTTGATTGTGATGTAGGGTTAAAAACCAGGTACAAGTTAAAAGGGAAAACATGTCTAGATGTCACATAAATTTTTTGGAGGCCCGTACAGAGGTCATGAATGTGGGTCAAAATAATGGAAAAATTCAATGAAGATTGGCATATACCAGTAATATTGCACACTTGTAACTTCTAATTGTACGGGGCAACAGTCTTCTGGTTGTAATATATTTTAAAAACCATGTCACTAGTTATACAGGGAGAATATGTCTAGATGTGCACATAAATTTTTTTGGAGGCCCGACAGAGGGCATGAATTTTGGTCGGTCAAACTAATGGAAAAATTCAATGATGACTTGGAAATACCAGTAAACCTGTTGCACTCTTGTAACTCTAATCGATCGGGAAACAGTTCTCTGTTGTAATATATTTTAAAAACCATGTAACTAGTTAAAAGAAAACATGTCTAGGATGTCAGCATACCATTTTTTGGGGCCCGTAGCAGAGGTATGAATTTTGGTCAAAAATAATGGAAAAATTCATGCAGATTGGATATACGCAGTATTATTGCAACACATGTAATCTAATCGTACGTGGACCAAGTCTCTGGTTTGTAAATCATTTTTTAAACCAAGTCACTAGTAAAGGGGAAAGACCATGTCCTACGATGTCAGCATAAGTTTTTTGGAGGTCTGTAAGAGTCATGAATTCCGATCTAAATAAGTAAAAATTCAATGCCCCATTTGGATATACTTGTATAACTGCAACACTTGTAACTCTAATCGTACGGGGCAACAGTCTCTAGTTGTAATATTATTTTAACAACCAGGTACTAGTTAAAAGGGAAAACATGTCTAGATGTCACATAAATTTTTTGGAGGCCCGTACAGAGATCATGAATTTTGGTGAAAATAATGGGAAAATTCAATGAAGATTTGGATATAACAGTATATCTACAACTCTGGTAACTCTAATCGTACGGGGCAACAGTCTCTGGTTGTTAATAATATTTCAAAAACCAGGTACTATGTTAAAGGGAAACAGTGTCTAGATGTTCACATAAATTTTTTGGAGGCCCCGATACAGAGGTTCATAACATGTGGGTCAAAATATAAATGGAACACTTCAATGAAGATTTGGGATAATACCAGTTTATTATTGCACCCA
>JABUQX010089391.1:12500-15088 GCA_015478945.1 Trachelipus rathkii | reverse complement strand
AAAATTTTCCTTTTATTGTAACCTGGAAAATATTTTTTTCAAGTAGAGAGTCGGAAAATATTACCAACTCCCAGAGTTGAGAATCGAATTATATTTTTCACCCAACTTACAATCCCTGAATAAATTCCAACTCTTCTCAGTTTATTCACTGAAAATGTATTAATACTGTGATAGCCTATACAGTAAACAAAAGTTATAAGAAATCCAAATCAGGTTTCAATTCTCTATTCATGCCAGACTTTCACTGATTCCATGGAATTCCTCAATGTGTTCGTCATTCTCTGAATGTTCGTCATTAGGGTCAAAAGACTAGTCTTTTATTTCAATCTCCTCTTTGAAATCTTTACTTCGGTTTAAGGTCTTTTCCCGTTTTAAAGGCAAAGATTTTTATAATCAATAAATAAAAGAATAAATCAATTAACAAATAATAATAATAATAGTAGGAATAATGAATGAAGAATAAGTCGAGTAATTGTAATAATAATAATAAAGTAGTAATAATAACTAATAATAATTATAATGAAAAAACAATAATGAATAATAATAATAAGTTAGATGATAATAAGGGGGTAATAAGTATTGGGATTAATAGATAATGAGAAGGATGTGGGGTATTGTGGGCGTGTATGGGAAGAGCTTGGCGGAGTTTTTGGAATGCCACTGTGGGGGGCAGGGAGATAGGGTGGGGGAGTTGCCTTATTAATTATGCATTCGGGGCTGGGGGGTGGGGGGCCGAATATTCGTGAAGGAAGTGATCCGGTAGGATCAAGTCTGGGTGAACTCGGAGGATGAATACAGAATTTTTGTAGGGCTATGTTGAGTTACGTGAATTGGGTATAGGCTTTGAAACTTAATGAATTTATAGATCGGGATTTGGTGGTTAAAAACGGCTGGTAGTTTCTTAGTGTGTCTGAGAGACGCAGGGTTGGTCTGAGTTTGCGGATGGTTGTACTTGCTTCGAGCTGAATATGCTGGGGGGGGAGGTTTGTTAAACTTACAGTCGCCGAGAATGTTATCATTTTTTGTTGGTTGAGTTTTGGGGAGTAGTTTAGGTATAAGGTTCATTTGTTAGTATGTACGTGTTCGCAGGGGGCGGGAGAATTTTGTATCAGGTTGGAGGGGTTGGCCCATTCTTTTGCGGCGCGTGTTAAAAAAAAAACGGGAAAAAAGAGAGGGGGGGGGGGGGAGAGGGCGGGGGAGGGGGGTAGGGTAGTGAGAGTATATATAATAGGTATAGTATATATTGGGGGAGGGGGTGTATACTAATAATGTATTATATAATATAGGATAAGTATATAGTATATTGGGGTAGGGGTATATATAGGATATATAGATGGTGAGGTAGGTAGTCAAATTAAGACCCTTCATAAACAGAAGACATGGGGTTACCGGTGTGAATTAATAGGTAATAGTGGAGATAAGAGTATAATGTGGAATAATACGGGGAGGGTGGAGGGGTCACAGTGGAGAGGACTAGAGGAAAATGAATAATTAGGGGGTGAGGGTGGGGTAGGGGGGAGATCTGAGGACGATGGAATTAGGGGGGGAGGGGGGGGTAAGGAAGAAATGAGAGGGTATTAATGTAGAGGTTGAGGATAAGTAGTAATGGTAAGAAAATGAAGTTGGGCAATGAATGAGGAGTGGGGGGCGGGAGTGAAGGAGTGGGGTGGGGAGAGGATATAAAAGATTGGGAAGGGGATGGGGAATATGAATGAGGGAGGGGTGAATTAAGGGGGGGGGGTGGGGGTGGGGGGGAGAATGGAGTGGAGGGGGGGGGGGGGTGGGAAGAAGTGGGGGGAAGTGAGGAGTGGAGGATACGCAGTAGATAAGTGAGGGTGGGAATAGATTGGAAAAAAAAAAAAAAAAAATAAAAAAAAAAAAAAATATGGGGGAGGGAGTGAGAGGTGGAATGAGGAGAGTAGATAATAATAAGTGTAAGGGGGTTAGGTTTGAGAAGAAGGATGGGGGGGGAGATAAGTTGCGAGGAGGGTGGAGGAGGGGGTGGGGGGGCTGAGGGGGGATTTGGGGGAAGGTGGGGGAGGAAGAGGCAGGGAGGGGTGTGGGGGGGGGGTGGGGGGGAGTTGGGGTGATTGGATAAATGGAAGGTAAGGGGGGGTAGGGGGGGTGGCAGGGGGCGGGAAATAAAAAAAACAGGGTCGTAGGAAGGTGAGGGGGTGGAAGGGGGGGGGGGAATGGGGGGGCAATGGAGGGGAGGAGTTAATAGTGGGGGAGGGGGGCTCGGGTAAGGGGTCAGAGGTGGAGGGTGAGGAGTGGAGGGATGGCGGGGAGGAAGGTAGGGGATGGGGTGGAGGAGGGGGGTGAAAGGATGGGGGGAAGATGAATATGATTAATGGAACTAGGGGAATAAATAATGAAGGGATAGAGTAAGTAAGGGGGAGGAGTAATAGGGGGGGTGTTTATAATAGGGGGGGGAGGAGTAGAGGTAGAGTGAGGGGGGTAGGAGGGGGGGGGGGGGGGAATGGGGGAGGGTAAGGGGGTAGGGGGATGAAGTGGTTAATGGGTAATGGGAGGGTAGAGTAAGGGGGCATGGGGAATGAGATGGGGAAGTGAGTAATTGGGTGGGGGGG
>JABUQX010089391.1:0-5000 GCA_015478945.1 Trachelipus rathkii | reverse complement strand
AAACGCCTCATTACTCCTCTTTCCATTCTTCCTATCATAAATCTAACAAACTAACTCATTCTTCCTTGACACACCCCACCTCTAAGATCTTATAATTAATCCCTTAAACAATATGACTATATAGTATATGGAATACACCAAGCGAGACCCAATGGCACCCATCCCTGTACCACACCACAGCTTGATGTAATAATTAAACCAATCATTTTCGACTCCATTTTTTACTACAGGACTCCGATTCTACTAATCGACAGAATTAGCGAATGACTTTTCCTGATTCCATCAGAAGCTTCAACCACCACATCCACATTATCACTGGAACAACCGCCATAGAGTCTCTCTCTACTTATGCCATCATACGCCTAGTCTTAGCCTAAATATATCTTATAAAACTGTATCTAAAATACTAGAAGAATAACAAATTAGTCCATGATTATTAACTCCCATCATTTTTTCTCCGAAAGAGTCAATTTGTATAGGTCTATATCACCAATTACTAAGTATATTTATGATCACCCCAATCATCACTCGAACAACTAACACACTAAAAATTAGCATCTCATATTCATGTTCTTTCTTCACCAATTCTGTCATCGCCTTCGAGTCATCGTTTCGATCGCACACATTTATCGAAACAAAATACCAAGCCACATACAAAATGTTTTCCCTGTATCAGAACGCTATCCAATTAAAAAACTAATTCCCTTATGCCTAATATTCCTACTCGTTACCCTTAGTCATAGTGTTATAATGTAAGATACGGTAAACAATTCATATTTGCAGTAACGACCTGGACAATATGCCAGCGGTCACTATTACTCTCTTCTGCGAAACATATATTAATATATAATTATATATAACTATAATATATATTATATTTTAATACTTTCATATATATATATAGATATTATAAAATAGTTTATTTATTATTTTTATACTTTATATTTTATTATTAATAAAATTATATCATTATAGATATTAAAAGTGTAGTACTCTAATATAGTTTTTAGTAGTATATTCAATATATAGCCTTATTTAGTATATATAATATATTCATATTTTATATATATAGTGAACGGATCTAATCAGCTTAATAGTATTCCCCAATGACGAGAAATGACTTACAGAATGAAGCACCACTAAAGAAAAAGTAACCAGATAATAATCAATAGTCTATTAAATTAAAAAGATGACTGGTATTTTTCCATGTTATACAGATTTTACTTAATTATAATTAAAAATATTGTAATTGTATATTAAAAATCCTGTAATGTTTGTTATATTCTATTTCTATTGGTATAAATATTATCAATATTTGATAAATAATATATAATATTTATAAACAACTTAGTTTTTAGAGCAATAATAATGAATTCAACAATAACTCATCTCTTTCCCCTCTCTTATCTCTTGTCGTGTCTCCTCCATATATTATGTTCAGAATGCAGAAGGCAAACGGCGCAATTCTAACCGACTAGCTGGCTCGCACCAATGTTTACATTTTTTTCACGGATATAATCCAACATTTTTAGCAAATTAGACCGATAAAATATAAGTATTTTTTCCTTTTATTTAAAAAATGCATCTATAAAAAAATAAAAATAGAAGAAGTAAAAATAAATGGTCAAAAGTGAAATTTTAAGATTATATGTTAATTAAAATATTCTGATATAAAAATCTATTCTTGATTTATTTATTTATGTAATTTTTTTTATGATAACTTGCTCGTCTATCGAAAGCTTTATTTCTCGGTACTAGGATGAATTATAATAATCTGGATTTCTGCTTTTTGTCTTTATATTTAGCCTTATATAAAAAAGAAAATATATTTGCGTAGCGCTTTGCTTACAAATAAAAGAATGACTAATTTCTAAATATAAACTCAATAAGCGAAAAATATTATCAGAATCCAGAACTTCTACGAAAGCTACGCACACACGTAAAAGAAGAACACTGTTCCCAACGTCAAGCGATTGAGATTATATCTGTCTACATGCTTATAAGGAGAAGTTGGGTCTGCCTCTGTCTCTTACCCGCGGAGTTGGACTGGACTCACTCGAAGATCTCTCATCTGACTGTGCCCATACGTCCTCTCCTCTCTCTGGATTAAAAAACCTTGAAAGCACAAGAGCCTTTTTATAGGAACCATCTCTCAGGATATAAGTAAACGCCAAGAGCGCGCTTCTTTGGAAGTATCTTCAAGAGTTTCTCCTGCTGTGGATATGGAGTCCTCCATTATCTTGGCGTTTGTTATTCGGCTTGGTGTTTTCCACCTGACCTCCGAGATGTTCTCCAGTTCGCTTCTACCCAGACGTCTAAAAAAAAGTAGTTTAAATACTTACACACAGCAAAGATAAGATTTCGTCGCTATGAGTAGCCGCTACGAGAGCAAATATACCACTTTCATAGAGAATATATTACAGAGAGTATAAAGATTTGGACTCTCTCCTTCCAATGAGTAAGATCCAGAGTGGCCAAGAAAGAACCACCCAGCTCAGACTGAATCTATGTCACCAGACAGAGAGAAAGGCTTTTGACACACCGAGCTCCAGTGACTAAGAACCTAGAGTGCCCTAACCAATCACGCCTTTGCTTAGCCTCCGACTTCTCGCGATCCGAACCCAGCTTGCGGATCTGGCTTATCCTGATGTTCGAGAGCCAGTATATTAAACGACATCCCCTGCATGATCTCATCCCGTAAGAAAAGCACACATCTCAAGCCCTATACGTAGAATAGACAGTTACTTTCGTGCAGGTGTATATATCGAGAAAGAATTTCAACGAACCCTAACAACTCTCGTAATGTCAACTGTATGAAGATTATGTTGCAGTAAGATTAACCCGAATAAAATGTATCACATGCGATATTCAATGGAATTAGCGAAAAGAATGCCTACCCATGATTATAAAGCACAAGTATACTACCTATGACAGTATGTTCTGATTCATTCTACCTCCGTCTAGCTATATAGTGTATATGTCATGCCAGTATAATATGAAAATATGTATCTAATATTCGTATTATAATAATTAGAAAGACTTAATATAACTAATATATAATAATATATAACAAAAAGAATATTAGCAAAACTTAATATATTATATTAATAATGCAGAATTTTATATGAAGCTTGAAAATTTTATTATATTTATTTATACCATCAATATAAAGATGCATGATACGATCGATAGACAGTTAGATAACAATCAATAAGAGAGGCAAGAATCCCATTACAAATATATTCAACAAGTCTTGGATAAACCTCCAACAATTTTTCGGTGAAAAATTTCTATCAGTTACCCGACTAATGGTATTCGTGTCATGGGAAAGCACGAATTTCATATTCCTTCGACTAACATAATAATATATATGAGTCCTCTAACGAACTAAGTTTACTTTTCAATGTTTATATGTGATCGCAAATTCCTAACCTGTAATGTTGAGATATGAAAAATCTAATCCCGTAAAGTCATATACTACGAAACTTAGATGCAGAATAATGATATATGACTCCAGTTCTCTAATTACTATTTAGGCTCAGCCATAATAAATAAATACTTACAGAAAAGCAAAAAAATAATTAGGATAGTACTGATAGCTATTCTATAATGATTCTAACTTTCCAAATTAAGGTTCTACAGTGCAAACCATATTCATCTATATATATTATATCAGTGGAGTAAGTATTATAAGATCTATAGGCATGACTCAGTGAGAGTAATAAATTGATAATGTAAGACGCTAAACGGACTCGGTGCGCTGAGTGCAATTTTGTGAAAACTATCTACCTAGTCAACATTCGCACAGCCTAACGGCGTCCAGTTCTACCTCACACTTCAAACCAGTTGGTATAAAAAATGACATCTTCGGTGATTAAAGACAATCAAGCTTCTTCTTTTTTTGTCATGGCTGTATCATCCCCTGCCTACCGCGCTCTAATTATACTCCCCAGCTTCCCATTCAAGATCACTAGTATTGGCAACCATACTTGAATCTTTTTTCTAAGGCCTGAGCCTAGCCCGTTCCACAATGCTTGAAAATCAGAACTCAACCCTGATAAAAATAGGTGCTTGCCATAGTTCTAAGAGCCACATTTAATTATGCTTATAGCCTTCCACGCTCTAAAGAGTCCGAGAAACCTTAAACCATGGTGTACAGTGGCCAAACAAAACTAGACGCCTAGCTTAACAGATAGTATGATACCAATTTTTTAACCTATACACTATAGATTCTAGACCTGTCATCTGCACGTCAAGGCCATGCAGCATCCCCTATGAACTTCATCACAAAAACTTATATTAACCTGAACTTATTGCTTGGCTAATAAGAGCGCGTGATCGAATAATACATAAAAAAAATGGATTAAAGTCAAAATGTTTTCGATATCTATAATAATGTTTGTTCTCTCCTTTAATGTGGCAGTTGCTTGTGGAAGTCTATCGAAACGCAGTTCGAGTATCGTTAAAAACATCATATGTTTGTCAACTTCGCAGTTAAACAATAGATGTACGGAATTTTTTATATTACGGTATCAGACTCCTGACAACTCTTAGTTCCATTATACTAAGTAATATACTTACTATGAGATCACAGCAAGTAATCTATACCTACCTCCTTCAATAATATCCAACATGACCCTATTTTCCACAATGTCCCTTGTTCCACAGCCAGCCAATGGCTCGCCTATCAAGTGGCATGGTGAAATAGCGACATATATAATGACCAATAAGCTTCGTCGAGAATTTAATTGGACTTTCATAGTAGCTGATATCTCAATGCCAATATTGGGTATAGATTTTCTACACCATTAAAACTCATAGTTTGTTGGAAGAAAACTCTACAAGACACAAATACCTCTCATCTGACACATCTTCAAATCTTTTCCGAAGAAATTTCTTCTTTACAAATTAACGCTAACGTTGAAGACTCTAACATCTCATATTTGCTTCAGGAGTTTCCCTTGTTAACTTCGCCCATTATATTGACAAACATCAAATTT
>JABUQX010089390.1:27500-47580 GCA_015478945.1 Trachelipus rathkii | reverse complement strand
CAGAAAAAATAGAAAAACTGGTAATAAAATTAATGAAAGCAGAAATTTTATTTCCTAATTTTTATTTTCAATTCATTGATATATATATAATATATTATATATATATATATATATAAATATATATAATATATATATATATATATATATATATACTATATCTATATATATATATACCTATATATATATATATATATATAATACTATATATATATATATATACTACTATTATAATATATATATATATCTCTCTTTCTTCTTTCTTTCTTCAGCTTCCTTTTTTCCCCAAGACTTGGGATAAGGTGCGATGCATCTGGGTAAAAAAAGCAGTAGAAGAATTGTGACAAAAGTTGAAAAGAAAGCCCAGCCTTCCCGCCCCCTCTGTACCATTAATAGTGAGAACTCATCACAGACAGAAAATCCACCCTAGCTTCATGGGACCAGCAATGGACCCTCACTATGGTAAATCGTCAATGTAAGGGTTTCATCCCTTGGCCCAGTGGGCCACAACCATAACCCCCATACAAAAACCCCGCCATTCACTTCCTATTATGCACTTTCTTCTCGGTAGACCATACTCACATATTCTGCTTCAAACATCTCGTTTCACTGCTACACATTCAGTCATATTCTGTGATCTTCTAGATCTTTCTGCTTCGGATAGACACTGATACTACATATTCGCTTAACCAAACCGACTATCATTCATCCTGTCTTTTTAACCAAAACAGGTCAATACACTATTCAATAGTTATCGCATTTACCCCTTTTTTACACCACCAATTCTTACACTACACTATTTATGCACCACGTGGAAAAAAAAGCATGGAAGCAAGATGGTGCATTTCAACACATTGAACTTAATCTATACTTCTTATTCCAGACCATATTCTCGCTACTATACAATAACACAGGTAAACAACATAAACTCATAACACAGACCCTAGCGCACTCAAGACTTAGTCCCTTTACACTTACCAACGATTTAATGGCACCAGCAACCTTCCTGCCATTTCATAACTTTCCTACTACATCTGCATCATCCGTTCCTTCTCATCCAACACATCCCTAAATATTTAAACCAGACTTTGTTCCAGCTGCTCACCATCTAACATAACTGCACACTGAGGACTCTGTCCTCACTCACAAACCATAACCTTACTCTCTATTACGTTTACTTTAAAACCCCTCCTTTTTACACACCCTGCCAAATCTCTCTACCAATCCTCTTCAACTCTCTTCAGAATTCACCACACAAAACCAAAATCATCGTCATATAATAGGTAGGGCACCTCACTCATCTTCCATTCTCCATCATGTCTAACACCATTTCCTGCCATCCCCACCTCTGATTCTTTCATAACCCCATCCATATACAAATTGAATAACCAAGGAGACATAACACAACCCTGCCTCACTCCACTATTAATACTAAACCAATCAACTTTTGACACCATTTATTCTAACACACGCCTCACTATCGTCATACATACTTTTGATTCCATTCAGAAGCCTACCACTAACACCAAATATCACTAACACCTGCCATAGAGCTTCCCTATTAACCCTATCATACGCCTGATGCAAATCCATAAAACCTAAATACAATTATGCTTCTTCTCCCTCTTTCTCAGCTTTGTTTTCAATGTTAAAATTTGATCCACGACATCCTCTACCACTCCTAAACGCACCTTGTTCTTCACCAATCAGTCCTTTAGTCACTCGACGCACTCTTTCCACCAAAACACCAGCATATATCTTCCCTACAACACTTAATAAACTAATTCCCCTATAATTTCTACAGTTCCCCTTATCTCCCTTAAGGGAGACTGTTTTAAATATTGCGATCCCCATATTAGTAAATTGTGACGTATTGGGGATATTTTATTTTGCTTAAGAGTACTTAGATATCGGCATCTATTATCTAAAATGCATCCCCTTTATCTATGCTGTACAACATAAGATAAAGGTGATGTGATTGTATAAACAATATAGGAATAAAATTATTAATTATGAATTATTTAATAACTGTACATTACCACCGGATGTCTTCGGTTGCTTCGAGATCTTCAGACGATTGCTGCATTGGCCTCTAGAGACATCATCTGAAATATGAAACTAACATCCTCCTACTCCCTTGCAACATCGTCATTAACCATGACCATGAGTCAAGGTTTCGGAGGAAAATATATGTATGGCTATATAAGGTGCAATATAATGCAGGAATAGACATACTATATATTTTCTTTCTATGTATATATATATATATATATATATATATATATATATATACTATATAATATATATACTTTCCTATCTAATACTATACTATAAATAGTATATATATAGTATATATAGTATACTATGTATGATATACTTTTCCTTCTGTACTTAGTAACTATGGGGAGTTTTGTGTGATGACGCTTGATATATCGAAAGCTTTCGATCGAATTTGGCACGCGTCACTACTCTCTAAGCTTCCTTCCTTTGGGTTTCCTCCTTCTCTTTGCTTACTTTTATCAAGTTTTCTCTCTGATCGCTCCATATTAGCACTCATTGATGGAGCGACCTCTTCCTCCTTTTTTGTTAATTGTGGTGTAAGTGATTATCTTTAAGAGCTGTCGCTCCCAATACCACTGGGGCTAGCATCATTTCTCCATGGATTATTAAGAAGCTTATGGATTTAGTTGAAAAATCACTATCAAAGAAGTGTAATGGAATATCTATGTATAAATCTACAGATACCGTGTGATCATGTGTTAAGCCGCTGATGGCGTTTATTCCAATATCCTTAGAAGGTTTTATAAGATGTTTAATTTGTTGGGAAATGGCTTCATAGCTAACCAAGCTAATACTGACTCCAGTGTCAACAATACATTTTTCAAAGTTAAGACTATTTTGTTCAAAAGCTACAGATATTGTTAACTGATTTGTGGTGAAATGTTTACAATTGACAGTTACAGTCCGTACATGACTGTGTAATTCTTTAGGAGTTTCAGTTAAAGGTACAGGGAGTGCTGTGTATATTTCAGTGTTTCTGGGGTCAGAAATTAAGGAAGAAGACGTTTCTTTGGTTTGTGGATTGTGAGTGAATGTTTCCATGTTCATGAATTCAAAATGGGATAAGAAATCTGTGTTTGACTTTTTCTCCACAGGTGGACTCACAACAGGTGAATTTAACATTTTTAAAGAAGGACTATATGATTTTGGTAAACAATGGTTAAATTAGAATTAGGTAAACAAGAGTTAGGTAAATTAGTATTAGTTAAACAAGGGTTAGGTAACTTAGTATTAGGTAAACCTTGGTTAGGCAAAATAACATTAGTTAAACAAGGATTAGGTAACTTAGTATCAGGTAAACATTGGTTAGGCAAATTAGAATTAGTATCCTGAGAATGGGAATGACTAGGGGACAACGGACACTCGTTCCGTTAACGTGGACTTTGTTCCGTTTTTGGAGGAGATTTTCCGTAATATCCATTAGGAGTATGTTCAGTTTAAGACTTATGAGTATTAGTGTTCGGAGAGTTTGGTGTTTGTTGAGATGGAGGGTGTTGAGGACACTTCATCCCCGGGTGAGAACCTCCGCAAAAGGGACAAACAGCCTTGCGAACTTTCTGTGGGAAAGATGTTGGAAGTGATTTACGTGTTCTGCAATCAGCTATTACGTGGCCTTTCTTTTTGCAGTAGCTACAAATTTCCAGATATTTGTAGCATTCACGTATCTGATGACCGATCTTATTACAAAAATCACAAACGAGGGTCTTACGGTCAGCAGAATCTAGGTAAGGTATTTCAGAAGTAGAAATTTTTTTATGTTCCTGTAGGGAATTGTTTGACGAAGAGTTGTGATCTGTTGGGTTCTTAGAAGAACGTGGATTTTTGGAAGAATTATGAGTGAAACCCTTAAAAGAGTAATAAGTGTTTTTAGTTTTCCTTACTGAATGTTCTGTGTTCTGGGGATATGTGAATGGGAAATTTGAAAAATCTTTGTTATGGGTGTCTAGGAACTCAGCATACCCCACGATATCTGCCCAAGGAGTACGCCAATTTTTATTGATTCATACATTTTTATGTACTCTCTAACACCTTGTTCTATGTTTGTAGGAGGGCTACATAAAAATGCAGTTCGGAGAGATTCGTGTCCACTCATGTCTAGACCATGATAAGCATGGCTAGCCAAACGTTCTAATCTATAAACTAACAGACGAATACTCTCATTTTTGTAACGGCGGGCAGAGTGGAATGTATGTAATAGGGATTCTTTCCTTTTTCTCTCCTCTTCCTCATACCATTGGATGAGGATCTCTCGAACAGAGAAATAATCTCTATCGTCCTTGGTTACTAAACGATAGACATTAAGGAAGTGACCGTCAAGTTGTCTGCCTAGTAAGTGTAACCACTTGTGATAAGCTTTGGGATAATGAAGCTGACAGTAAGCCTCAAAATCCATTAAATAAGTTAGGAAATTTTTTCCAGTTTCTAGTCTATATGTACCAGGGTCTACCCCTTTAAGATTGTGAATTCTTGAGTAATGAATTCAAGAGTAAGATGGCTTCCTCCATCATATCAATTTTTTGTTTCATGATGGGACCTGAATACATATCTGTGTTTGGTTTTTCTCTAGAGTAAGAATTATTAGGACGTAAAGGTCTGGAAGAATAAAAATGTTCTGTGGTCTGTGCATGTCTGCGTTGAAATGGAAGATTATGTTTAGGGTTACGTGGGTACGACTTTAATTTATGTTGAATGTGTGGAGGATTTGAACGATGAGAATCCTCCAAATCTGTAATTAAATTGTTTGAAGGATGATGGAATGGTTGAAGACCAATTTGGGAATTGATACTTTTGGGATACCTAGCCAAAGCTATTGCCTGTTCATGATCAGCAGGTCTTTGAAAATTATGGTTAAAGTTGAGCAAATCCCTATCTGAATCTAAAAGAGTGGTTCCCCCCTGAATGGGAGAATCAATTAAATTATCAGTAGTGATCTCTGGAGTCACATATTCAGTTGACGCTTCCAGATAATCAACAAGTTTAGAGTCACCACGGGGATCGCTTTTTTCAGTCATTATATTAAGATTTTAGGAAATATATAGTTTTAATGCCGTAACTTTAAAGCAATTAAGTATTTTTAATTACTTTTAGTTTTATTTCTATAGTTTTAATACAATATATATCAAGGAGTTCTTTAATTCATCTCTTTCACACTCATTCAAACTTAAGAAAGAATGTTTAGATATATGATGCAAATGATACGAAGACAGTATGGAAGAATTATAAGGATAATGTCTTTTAATTATACTGTGTTGTGAGGTTAGGTGACGAGTGGCGAAGTGATCTAAAATCACAATCCAGCGGCAAGAGCACCGAACAAGACACAGGTCCCTGTTCGGGCGCCACTTTTTATTTTCTTGTATTTATGTTGTTGAGACCAAGTGACAAAGAAATGAATAGTTACGGTCACTTGACCTCCAGAATGAAAAATTAATAATTATTACGAAAATTAAGGAAATGTGAGAAAATGAAAAAGAAATATTATCTACCTGAGGGTGATATCATTAAGGCCTCTTTGCACCTGTACAAAGTCTGAAGCCTATGTAGAGCCGTGCAAGATTTCTTGCTAACAGCAGGATATAAGAGGGACCACAGGCTTACTCTGAATGCTGCCTTGGTTGTGATATGGGCCGATCACTGGTAGACGAATAGGTTTTTAGAGGTAGAAGGAAGAGGAGAATGAAAGAGAGGTAAAAAGATAAGTTTATTTATCAATATATACAACAAAAGGAGAAGAGTTAATGTTAATTTTCATTCATCAGTTATCCAGGATGACTAAGGGGATAGCTTATTGAAGTAGATCAGACTCCAGTACTATTTTGGAGTATGCTTTCTTACTTTTATAAATTTACTTAAACTAGATAATTAAATACTTTATAAGTGAGGTTGTTCCTGATACTGAAGCATACATTTGGGAACCAACCACAATGGAGACAGGGTAAAATGGTTATGGGGGTTGGAAACCCACAATTGGTAACTAGTTAGATATCGCGAGTGACTTAGTCAAAATTAAGAGGAGGATTTTGACTCTAAATTAAGATTTAAACTTAAAATATCCTATGATTAGGACTAGACTTGCGGATAATTTGATCTAATTTAAGACCTATGATTAAGACGTCTGGAGCGTTGGCCTAAGATTAAAACTTAGGATTAAGACTTAAGATCAAGGCCTATGATTAAGAGCAAGACTTCTTGACCGAAGATAAAGATCTGACATAAGATAAGAATTCTGGAGAGTTGGCCTAAGATTAAGACCTAAAGTAAGAATGGATCTTGTCCAATCGGAATGTGAACCTAAAATAAGAACCCTATAAAAATATAGGAAAAATTAGCTTTAGAAAGTTAAGATATTTTATATTATTTAAATATGACCATTAATTAAAGTAAGTTATTATTATATTTAAATAAGAGAGAGATCTTACCCTAACGAAAAGAACGTTGGTGAGGGGTCTTGTTTAAGAATTATTCACTAAGAGTCAAGAAGAAATCAAAGGGTTGATGAATCTTGGGTAAGTACTGTAAAGAAGGGAATGAAGTGAGTACTTTCATGTATTACATATTTGGTACATGTTAAATAGGATTTCAAAACAGTATCACTAACCTGTGAGAATTTCAATCCTAATATGTAGGTGTTTCCTATATTCGTAGGTACGTCAGTGTTTTTAAGGGATTGATCATCTTTGATACTTTTAGTAAGTTTGCTCCCTTCAAGTTTTTATAACAAACTTGTCATTAAGTTGGGAATTAATTATTAATTATGAATCATGGAAATGACTACTGAAAGATAGAAATATTGATTTAGTAACCCATATAAAACCACCGAGTAAAGAATAAACATGAAAAAAATATATCTACTTAGGATGCAGTTAACCTTTAATAACAATGTCCTTCTTATTCCGGGTTACGGAATAAGTGTCCATTATGGTATCTTTAACCAAACCAACCACACCTAACGTCTAACCTAACGTCTAATACAAATGTGTGAATTTGACCTGGACTCCACAATCACCTCTACATATATATATATATATATATATATATATATTAGTATATATATTATATATATATATATAATTTATAATATATAATATATATATATATATATATATATATATATATATATATATATATATATATATATATAGAGAGAGAGAAGAGAGCGTTTATTTTGCATTGGGAAAGACTTACCTGTGGGCAAAATCAGCCTGCACTTTTATTTTTTTTTTAATTTTCAAAGTTTTTTCGGTTCAATTTTTTTTTCCTTCCAGGTATTCCTCAGAAAGATGTTGAAAAAAGACCTCTGAAATTTGTGTAAAAAAATATGTAAAATTAATGAAAAGTTTACTACACAGTTCTTTTACTGTTAAAACTTTCCCACATGTATGAACGCGTTGTGAGTATAAAATTTGTAAATATAATAACAAACATTAACAAATATCAAAATGCCAGATCAACTGCAAAAGGTCCAATACATATTTTCTATATGAAAATTAGTTTATCAAAATTAACAAAATTAAGAAATTTGCCGTAAAAATATGGCATGGGCAAAATTTGCCCATACCATTTGCCTGCGTTACACCTGGGCTAATTTTGACCACTCTTCAACAATTTTCTTTATTTCAGATTGTTCAGTACTTTATTATACAAATATTAGTAATTTTAACCTAATTCATTACATTATGCAATAAAATTTAAATTATCCCCTGTTTAAAAAAAAAAAAAAAAATGTTAAAAAAATATCCCCCCCCCCTACATATAATTTTTTTTTTTAAGTCCTTTGGGCTATATTGCGGTACAGTATTGTTTTTAGTACTAATCTAGGAATATATCTATCAAATTTGAAGAGATTTTGCTGTATAGTTTTTTTTTTTTACAGCCAATCTTATAGTTGTCAATGGAAATAACAAAAGAAAAAACACCCATTTTTCAAATAATAATTAATAATAATAATAATAATAAACATTAAGTAACAAAAATTGGCTAGATCAACTGCAAAAGGTCCAATACACATTATCTATATGAAATTAGTTGTCATAATTAAGAAATTCACCGTAAAATATGGTGTGGGCCGATTTTGCCCACACCGTACAAGCGTGTAAGCCAAGCGCATCCGTACGCTCAAGGGTTAAGAGAAAATTAATATTTTAAATACACAGCATTAAATTTCTTGAATGTTCTGGCAACTTACATGACAGAATAAATACAGAGAACGTGTAAGCTCAAGTATCAATATAGTTAGTTGATTTATTCATCAGTCTTCCAGTAGCTCTTCAAGTGGAGATACATTGTCTTTAATTGGTTTATTAAGCACGGATGGCATCAAGAATTTGCAAATATCAGGCAGACGCATTTTGTTATGTCTGCGGTGAATTTATGAAGACAGAGCAAAAAAGTACCCTGTGAATAAATCTGCTAAACTGTGCGAGGCCTATAAGCATATTTTGGCATGTCTGTTGGGGTCCAAGACAAGCAATGGGCACCTTATTTCACCTGCGAACTTTGCAAAAGAACTGTAGAAGGTAATATATATATATATATATATATATATATATATATATATATATATATATATATATATATATATATATATATATATATATATATATATATATATATATATATATATTATATATATTGATGTGGGATTGAAAGTAGTTTCAATGAATAAAATATGGCTTACTTACTCCCAGCGAAGAATGAGAAAAAAGAAAGGAAAATTTAAGGAATTATGATTAATATGATTAAACCACAAGATAATTAGTAAGACACCTCTTGAGAATTATGGAGAGGACTGTCTTGTCATCCCGGATTAGACTAAGAATCTTGTCCAACAGCTGGGTCCATTTGGAGGGACCTTAAGTGTGCTGCTTGCTATTGATGGAATGTGATTTCAAGGATGTTTAGAATAGGTAATTTAGGACAAAGGAGAAGAAAAGAAAGGTAAAATAAATAGGTTTATTTACCCAGTAAAAATCAGGACTATATTAAGTTCTATGGTACAGACTAAAAACTATATACTAAGTAGAAAATGCCAAAAACTTTATGACTTTATAACAAAGAATTAACTAATTGGAAAATACCAGAAATCATAGGTATTTTATGAACTTATGACAAAGAGTTATGGGAATGGTTATCAAAACTATTGACTAACCTGATTTATAGATTAGAAAGGTGATTGTTATAGTAAGTTAAACAAACAATCACGAATTTACAATATGAAATGGATTTCATTATAATAAATTAGTTTATAAATTACGATTAGAATAATTATATTATAGTTACTATTAAAGTAGTTTTATTACAAAAATGTTAAACTTAACATATTTAATTCTTCTTTATCACTATATAAGATTGAGGTCACTTTTAATACAATAATGAAGTGATCATACGTTGTGACACTTAAGGGTGATCATGAGTGGATGGGAACCATAAAGTACGATGGCAAATATTATTGCCCCACAATTTAGGTTGGAAAAAATGACACTTGGTATTGCCCCAAATTTAAGTTTCCAAGAAATAAGATGGATCTTGAGAGATATAAATCAAGAAATAAGATGTTCTTGAATTAAGATGGATCTTGAGATGGCCTTAACATAAGGTTCCATAAATAAGACCAAGAAAATAAATGGGTCTTGAGATGGCTTTAAGCCTAGAATTAAAACCTAAAAATAAGACCCTGTAAAGATTTACAGAAATTAGATGTATGAAATCTCATATTATTTAATTTAATTTATTACTTTTAATTTATAACATTTTCAAAGGGACTATGTTTTAAGAAGGTTAAAGAGGAAGTCTTACCCTAACATAAGGATGTCATTGAGTTGTCTTATTTATAATTGCTGAGGAAGATTTATGAACTGAAGCTGAAAAATTCAAAAGGAATAGAGTGCTGCAAATATAATGTAAGATTGGAATATTATTCTATGTTATGTTCACTATATATTCATCTAGGTAGTTCAAGTTATAACTATCTAAAATTAAAAATTTTAATCTACTAACCTGCAATGGTTTTAATCCCGATTTAGCAGGTTTTCTATTATATTAGATACAGTATGCAAAAATATCATTGAGTTAATTTTAACTAGCATACAAAAATGATTTTTAAGGATATAAGTATATCATGTTATGGTTACTTAAACTGGAAAATATAAGAAAAGTTTAAGTACATCCATAAGAAAACCAAATTTGGCACAAATTTTATGAATATAGAAAAGATTGTATTCACCCCCAATTTGCCAATGTACTGTTATTTATTGTAAATAAATAATTTTTCATTGGGAAATTTTGGGCGAACAAACACTTTGCTTAAATCTAAAGTGTTAGGGACTAGTGTCCACAGTCACCTCTACATTCTCCCCCACTGTGCCTAAACCCCCACCTTTATTTTTGACGGTGATGAATATTTTGGAGCTTAAACCCAGTGTTTTGAGGCAGAGAAAAAGATTGTACAGCAAAGTGTTAAGTGTATATACTACATCAACAGAGAAATTAGTTTACTTTACTACATTTCTACTTTTATTTTAAATTCTACGAACTACTATATGTTTCTGTTATGGTACTTAAGATCCTGCCCTTGAACCACTAATAAATATTAGACAATTTTACAAAATAGAACAGGACAGGTAGTGTACAGTATGAATTAGCAAATTGTTCTTCCGCTGAAACTCAAAAACATTGGATTAGAAATTTTCTTATTGTGATTTCCATCAGTACAATTCATTATAATTTTTGATGCTAAATTGACAAAAATTACAATAAACTTGTCTAATGGAAATATATTAGGGCTATTGGAATATCCCAATTACCATAAATTTTTTTTTACATGTCTATATAAATATATATACCATGAAGTTTTAATCAGTGGAGCATTATATAAGCTAATCGTTCGGGCTACTCAAAAAGGAATCTTTACTAGGTTTTGTGTAGGTGCCTTCTAGAGGAACGGAAAGGTTCTCATGTCTACTTATACATTCTATTTTTTTACCCACTCGCCGAACTAGTCTCCTTAAGGTAAGGTCAGGGAACAGATTATCTCTGAGAGCTAAAGCTCCTAAAATGACTGGGGCTGGTATCACTTCTTTGGGAATAATTAAGAAAATAATAGGTTTTGTAACAAATTTGTTATCAAAGAAGTGTAATGGAATTTCTATATAAGAGTGCACTGAAACAGTATGATCATGTGTTAAACCGCTTATGGCGTGAATTCCAATATCTTTAGAAGGTTTTATAAATTGTTTAAATGTGGGTGGAATCACTTCATTACTCATTAAGCTAATCCCAGCTCCACTACCTACAACAATACACCTTTCGTATGTAGGACTATTTTGGATTAAAGCTACAGATATGATTAATTGATCAGAGGGGTAATATTTACAATTAACTGTAACAGTTTGTACCCTACTTTGTAAAACTGGGGCAGTTTCCGTTAAAGTTACAGGAAGTGCTGTATCTGTAGGAGAGTTGGAAGAATCAGAATTTAATGAAGACAGTTCTTTCAACTTCTTTGGTTTGTGGAATGTGTGTGAACGTGTTCATGTTCATGAATGGAAAAGGTGCTAAGGAATCTGTGTTTGTCTTTTTCTCCACAGGTGGACTCACAACAGTGGAGCTTAATGGTTTTAAAGAAGGACTATATGGTTTAGGTAAACAAGGGTTAGGTAAATTAGGATTAGGTAAACAAGGGTTAGGTAAATTAGAATTTGGTAAACAAGGGTTAGGTATATTAGAATTAGAGTACCAAGACTGACAAGGGGACAACGGACACTCGTTCCGTTGACATGGACTTTGTTCAATTCCTGGAGGAGATTTTCTGTAACATTCAGTTTTTATTTCATTGAAATTGTGTTCATTAGAAGAACTACATGTATTAGAGTTAGGTAACAATCGTGGTTGGGTTCGTTGAGGACATTTTATACCCGGGTGAGGGCCATTGCAAAAAGGACAGATAACCCTACGAACATTCTGTGGAGAAGATGTTTGAGGTAATTTATAAGGTTTACGATATCGGCACACAGACTTTACATGGCCTGGTTTTCTACAATAACTACAAATCCCCAAATATTTGTAGCAATTGTGTATTTGGTGACCGACCTTTTTACAAAATTCACACAGCAATGCTTTGCGATCAACCAGATTTAGGTTGTGTGATCTTTTATGATTAAAGGTTCGTTGATTTTTAAGTGAAGATTGTCGATGGTTGTCGTGGTAATAACGATTACCACCATGATTTTTAGGGGAAGAATTATGAACTTGGGCCTTAGAAGGATAATAAGTTTGCGTGTGATTCTTATATGAATGTTCTTTTATGTTCTGGTTAGAAGATTTATGTGTGGAAAGAATAGGGGAAGTATGAAACTCTGTGTAGTCGGTATACAGCATGTCAGCATATCCCACTATGTCTTCCCAAGCAGTACGGAAATTATTATTCTGCTCCTTCATTTGTATATATTCTCTGACGCCTTGCTCTACGTTAGGGGGCAGGCTATTCAAGAAAGCAATGTGGAGAGATTCGTGCCCGCTCATGTCTAGCCCATGGTAAGCGCGAGTAGAAAGGCGTTCTAATCTGGTGGCAAACCGACGAATACTCTCATTTTTATGTCGACGGGCAGTATTATATGTTTGTAAATTATATGCATTCATTTTTCTCTCCTCGTCCTCATACCATTGGATGAGAGTCTCTCGTACAGAAAAGTAATCTGTATCATTTTTAGTGACGATGATAGAATTGGAGAAATTTACTCTGTAATTGGCTGCCAAGACAGTGTAACCATTGATGATATAAATTAGGGAATTGGAGCCGCCGGCAGTAAGCTTCAAAATCCTCTAAATATGAAATAAAGTTTTTCTTTGTTCCCAACTTGTATTTCCCCGGGTCAGTTATGTTAGATATCTGGGTAGATGTCCGCGATGCCTTGAGCAACTGTGTTAAGTGCACAACAGCTTTTTCTAGCATGTCAATTTTTTGTTTGATTATGAGCCCAGAGTACAAGTTTGGGGATTCAGGAGAATCATATACTGTTAACTGGGGTGTGTTTAAATATGATATGGGAGGTAAAACAGGACTAATATGAGATTGCTCGTCTAAATCTATGAGCAAGTTGTCCAGGTTTAAAGGTGGATCCATTAGTTTATGATCCCCTTGTGAATTAAATTGGGTAATGGGATTATCATGTGATACATCCATTTTATAGTACAGCAATATAATAATACTGTAATATAGTTTTAATTCAATTTTAAGTTAATTAAATATAACCTGTTTATAGTTTTAATACAATTTTCAGTTAATTAAATATAAACTGTTTATAGTTTTAATACAGTAAATTTTATTTCATTTAACCTTATTGTAAATTAGAATTTACTTATAGTATATCTATAGCTATATTACTATTCTACCTCTAGGATCTAAGATCGTAAGGACTAAAATAATAGTTTAAGAATAGTAAGAATTTTATGATCCTGTATAAGGATTTGTTCTGAAATTTTCTTCGGGAATACAAAGCAAATTTATGAAATTTTTAAAAAAATACTTTGTTCTGTGTTGTGATGCGATGAGTGGCGAAGTGATCTGATATCACAATCCAGTGGCTTAGCGACCAACAGGAAAACAAGGTCCCTTTTCGGGCGCCACTTAATTTTCTCGTATTTATGTGGTGGAGAGTAAGTAATGTGTTCAATGAATAAAATACGGCTTACTTACTCCCAGCGAAGAATGAGAAAAAAAAAGAAAGGAATTATGATTAATATGATTAAACCACAAGGTAAGTACCTGTAGATAATTATTAAGACACCTCTTGCGATATATGGAGAGGACTGTCTTGTCATCCCGGATTAGACTAAGAATCTTGTCCAACAGCTGGGTCCATTTGGAGGGACCTTGTGTGTGCTGCTCGCTATTGATGGAATGTGATTTCAAGGATGTTTAGAATAGGTAATTTAGGACAAAGGAGAAGAAAAGAAAGGTAAAATAAATAGGTTTATATACCCAGTAAAAATCAGGACTATATTAAGTTCTATGGTACAGACTAAAAACTATATACTAAGTAGAAAATGCCAGAAACCATAGGTATTTTATGACTTTATAACAAAGAATTAACTAATTGGAAAATACCAGAAATCATAGGTATTTTATGAACTTATGACAAAGAGTTATGGGAATGGTTATCAAAACTATTGACTAACTCGATTTATAGATTAGAAGGGTGATTGTTATAGTAAGTTAAACAAACAATCATGAATTTACAATATGAAATGGATTTCATTATAATAAATTAGTTTATAAATTACGATTAGAATAATTATATTATAGTTACTATTAAAGTAGTTTTATTACAAAAATGTTAAACTTAACTTGTATTTAATTCTTCTTTATCACTATATAAGATTGAGGTCACTTTTAATACAATAATGAAGTGATCATACGTTGTGCCACTTAAGGGAGTTCATGAGTGGATGGGAACCATAAAGTACGATTGCAAATATTATTGCCCCACAATTTAGGTTGGAAAAAAATGACACTTGGTATTGCCCCAAATTTAAGTTTCCAAGAAATAAGATGGATCTTGAGAGATATAAATCAAGAAATAAGATGTTCTTGAATTAAGATGGATCTTGAGATGGCCTTAACATAAGGTTCCATAAATAAGACCAAGAAAATAAATGGGTCTTGAGATGGCTTTAAGCCTAGAATTAAAACCTAAAAATAAGACCCTGTAAAGATTTACAGAAATTAGATGTATGAAATCTCATATTATTTAATTTAATTTATTACTTTTAATTTATTACATTTTCAAAGGGACTATGTTTTAAGAAGGTTAAAGAGGAAGTCTTACCCTAACATAAGGATGTCATTGAGTTGTCTTATTTATAATTGCTGAGGAAGATTTATGAACTGAAGCTGAAGAACTCAAAAGGAATAGAGTGCTGCAAATATAATGTAAGATTGGAATATTATTCTATGTTATGTTCACTATATATTCATCTAGGTAGTTCAAGTTATAACTATCTAAAATTAAGAATTTTAATCTACTAACCTGCAATGGTTTTAATCCCGATTTAGCAGGTTTTCTATTATATTAGATACAGTATGCAAAAATATCATCGAGTTAATTTTAACTAGCATACAAAAATGATTTTTAAGGATATAAGTATATCATGTTATGGTTACTTAAACTGGAAAATATAAGAAAAGTTTAAGTACATCCATAAGAAAACCAAATTTGGCACAAATTTTATGAATATAGAAAAGATTGTATTCACCCCCAATTTGCCAATGTACTCTGTTATTTATTGTAAATAAATAATTTTTCATTGGGAAATTTTGGGCGAACAAACACTTTGCTTAAATCTAAAGGGTTAGGGACTAGTGTCCACAGTCACCTCTACATTCTCCCCCACTGAGCCTAAACCCCCACCTTTATTTTTGACGGTGATGAATATTTTGGAGCTTAAACCCAGTGTTTTGAGGCAGAGAAAAAGATTGTACAGCAAAGTGTTAAGTGTATATACTACATCAACAGAGAAATTAGTTTACTTTACTACATTTCTACTTTTATTTTAAATTCTACGAACTACTATATGTTTCTGTTATTGTACTTAAGATCCTGCCCTTGAACCACTAATAAATATTAGACAATTTTACAAAATAGAACAGGACAGGTAGTGTACAGTATGAATTAGCAAATTGTTCTTCCGCTGAAACTCAAAAACATTGGATTAGAAATTTTCTTATTGTGATTTCCATCAGTACAATTCATTATAATTTTTGATGCTAAATTGACAAAAATTACAATAAACTTGTGTAATGAAAATATATTAGGGCTATTGGAATATCCCAATTGCCATAAAATTGTTTACATGTCTATATAAATATATATATATACCGTATAGTTTTAATCAGTGGAGCATTATATAAGCTAATCGTTCGGGATAATCATACTCAAAAAGGAGTCTTTACTAGGTTTTGTGTAGGTGCATTCTAGAGGAATGGAAAGGTTCTCATGTTTACTTATACAATCTATTTTTTTAACCACGCACAGAACTAGTCTCCTTAAGGTAAGGTCAGGGAACAGATTATTATCTCTGAGAGCTAAAGCTCCTAAAATGACTGGGACTGGTATCACTTCTTTGGGAATAATAAAGAAAATAATAGGTTTTGTAACAAATTTGTTATCAAAGAAGTGTAATGGAATTTCTATATAACAGTCCACTGAAACTGTATGATCATGTGTTAAACCGCTTACGGTGTGAATTCCAATATCTTTAGAGGGTTTTATAAATTGTTTAAATGGGGGTGGAACCACTTCATTACTCATTAAGCTAATCCCAGCTCCACTATCCACAACAATACACCTTTCGTATGTAGGACTATTGTATATTAAAGCTACAGATATGATTAATTGATCAGAAGGGTAATATTTACATTTAACTGTAACAGTTTGTACCCTACTTTGTAAAACTGTGGCAGTTTCCGTTAAAGTTACAGGAAGTGCTGTATCTGTAGGAGAGTTGGAAGAATCAGAATTTAATGAAGACGTTTCTTTGGTTTGTGGAATGTGTGTGAATGTGTTCATGTTCATGAATGGAAAAGGAGCTAAGGAATCTGTGTTTGTCTTTTTCTCCACAGGTGGACTCACAACAGTGGAGCTTAATGGTTTTAAAGGAGGACAATATGGTTTAGGTAAATTAGAATTAGGTAAACAAGGGTTAGGTAAATTAGAATTTGGTAAACAAGGGTTAGGTACATTAGTATTAAGGTCCTGAGATTGACTAAGGGACAACAGACACTTGTCCGGTTGACATGGACTTTGTTCAATTCCTGGAGGAGATTTTCTGTAATATTCAGTTTTTATTTCATTGGAATTGTGTTCATTAGAAGAACTACATGTATTAGAGTTAGGTAACAATCGTGGTTGGGTTCGTTGAGGACATTTTATACCCGGGTTAGGGCCATTGCAAAAAGGACAGATAACCCTACGAACATTCAGTGGAGAAGATGTTTGAGGTAATTTATAAGGTTTACGAGATCGGCACTCAGACTTTACATGGCCTGGTTTTCTACAATAACTACAAATCCCCAAATATTTGTAGCAATTGTGTATTTGGTGACCGACCCTTTTACAAAATTCACACAGCAATGCTTTGCGATCAACCGGATTTAGGTTGTGTGATCTTTTATGATTAAAGGTTCGTTGATTTTTAAGTGAAGATTGTCGATGGTTGTCGTGGTAATAACGATTACCACCATGATTTTTAGGGGAAGAATTATGAACTTGGGCCTTAGAAGGATAATAAGTTTGCGTGTGATTCTTATATGAATGTTCTTTTATGTTCTGGTTAGAAGATTTATGTGTGGAAAGAATAGGGGAAGTATGAAACTCTGTGTAGTCGGTATACAGCATGTCAGCATATCCCACTATGTCTTCCCAAGCAGTACGTAAATTATTATTCTGCTCCTTCGTTTGTATATATTCTCTGACGCCTTGCTCTACGTTAGGGGGCAGGCTATTCAAGAAAGCAATGTGGAGAGATTCGTGCCCGCTCATGTCTAGCCCATGGTAAGCGCGAGTAGAAAAGCGTTCTAATCTGGTGGCAAACCGACGAATACTCTCATTTTTATGTCGACGGGCAGTATTATATGTTTGTAAATTATATGCATTCATTTTTCTCTCCTCGTCCTCATACCATTGGATGAGAGTCTCTCGTACAGAAAAGTAATCTGTATCGTTTTTAGTGACGATGATAGAATTGGAGAAATTTACTCTGTAATTGGCTGCCAAGACAGTGTAACCATTGATGATATAAATTAGGGAATTGGAGCCGGCAGTAAGCTTCAAAATCCTCTAAATATGAAATAAAGTTTTTCTTTGTTCCCAACTTGTATTTCCCCGGGTCAGTTATGTTAGATATCTGGATAGATGTCCGCGATGCCTTGAGCAACTGTGTTAAGTGCACAACAGCTTTTTCTAGCATTTCAATTTTTTGTTTGATTATGAGCCCAGAGTACAAGTTTGGGGATTCAGGAGAATCATATACTGTTAACTGGGGTGTGTTTAAATATGATATGGGAGGTAAAACAGGACTAATATGAGATTGCTCGTCTAAATCTATGAGCAAGTTGTCCAGTTTTAAAGGTGGATCCATTAGTTTATGATCCCCTTGTGAATTAAATTGGGTAATGGGATTATCATGTGATACATCCATTTTATAGTACAGCAATATAATAATACTGTAATATAGTTTTAATACAATTTTAAGTTAATTAAATATAACCTGTTTATAGTTTTAATACAATTTTCAGTTAATTAAATATAAACTGTTTATAGTTTTAATACAGTAAATTTTATTTCATTTAACCTTATTGTAAATTAGAATTTACTTATAGTATATCTATAGCTATATTACTATTCTACCTCTAGGATCTAAGATCGTAAGGACTAAAATAATAGTTTAAGAATAGTAAGAATTTTATGATCCTGTATAAGGATTTGTTCTGAAATTTTCTTCGGGAATACAAAGCAAAAATTTATGAAATTTTAAAAAAAATACTTTGTTCTGTGTTGTGATGCGAGAGTGGCGAAGTGATCTGATATCAACAATCCAGTGGCTTAGCGACCAAACAGAAAACAAGTCCCTTTTCGGCGCCAACTTAATTTTCTCTGTTTTTATGTGGTGGGAGTAAGTAATGTGTTCAATGAATAAAATACAGCTTACTTACTCCCAGCGAAGAATGAGAAAAAAAAAGAAAGGAAAATTTAAGGAATTATGATTAATATGATTAAACCACAAGGTAAGTACCTGTTGATAATTATTAAGGCAAACCTCTTGCGATATAATGGAGAGGCTGTCTTGTCATCCCGGTTAGACTAAGAATCTTGTCGCAACAGCTGGTCATTTGAGGGACCGTTGTGTGTGGCTGCTTGCTATTGATTGGAATATGATTTCAAGATGTTTAGAATAGGTATTTAGGACAAAAGGAGAAGAAAAGAAAGGTAAAATAATAGGTTTATATACCCAGTAAAAATCAGGACGACTTTATTAAGTTCTATGGTACAGGACTAAAAAACTATATACTAAGTAGAAAATGCCAGAAACCATAGGTATTTTTAGGATTTATAAAGAATTAACTAATGTATAGAATTCTTTAAATACATCGTTTTATGACTTATGACAAAGAGTTATGGGAATGGTTATCAAAACTATTGACTAACCCGATTTATAGATTAGAAGGGTGATTGTTATAGTAAGTTAAACAAACAATCATGAATTTACAATATGAAATGGATTTCATTATAATAAATTAGTTTATAAATTACGATTAGAATAATTATATTATAGTTACTATTAAAGTAGTTTTATTACAAAAATGTTAAACTTAACTTGTATTTAATTCTTCTTTATCACTATATAAGATTGAGGTCACTTTTAATACAATAATGAAGTGATCATACGTTGTGCCACTTAAGGGAGTTCATGAGTGGATGGGAACCATAAAGTACGATTGCAAATATTATTGCCCCACAATTTAGGTTGGAAAAAAATGACACTTGGTATTGCCCCAAATTTAAGTTTCCAAGAAATAAGATGGATCTTGAGAGATATAAATCAAGAAATAAGATGTTCTTGAATTAAGATGGATCTTGAGATGGCCTTAACATAAGGTTCCATAAATAAGACCAAGAAAATAAATGGGTCTTGAGATGGCTTTAAGCCTAGAATTAAAACCTAAAAATAAGACCCTGTAAAGATTTACAGAAATTAGATGTATGAAATCTCATATTATTTAATTTAATTTATTACTTTTAATTTATTACATTTTCAAAGGGACTATGTTTTAAGAAGGTTAAAGAGGAAGTCTTACCCTAACATAAGGATGTCATTGAGTTGTCTTATTTATAATTGCTGAGGAAGATTTATGAACTGAAGCTGAAGAACTCAAAAGGAATAGAGTGCTGCAAATATAATGTAAGATTGGAATATTATTCTATGTTATGTTCACTATATATTCATCTAGGTAGTTCAAGTTATAACT
>JABUQX010089390.1:0-25000 GCA_015478945.1 Trachelipus rathkii | reverse complement strand
TAAATTATATATATATATATATATATATATTAATTATATATATATATATACCGATATATATATATATATATTTGGATGAAAAGGATGGGTTTGAAAGTAAACGTATGTAAGAGTAAGGTTATGGTTGGGTGAGGACCATCCTCAGTGTGAAGTTATATTAGATGGTGAGCAGCTGGAATAAGTGTCTTTGTTTAAATATTTAGGCTATATGTTAGATGATACGGGAAGCGGATGAGCAGAGTGTAGTAGAAAAGTTGTGAATGGCAGGAAGGTGGCTAGTGGAATATCCTTTGTGGATGTAAAGGACTAAGTCTTGAGTGCGCTAGGGTCTTACATGAGGGTATATGTTGTTACCTGTGTTAATGTATAGTAGTGAGACTATGATCTGGAATGAGAGGGATAGATCTAAAGTACAGTGTGTTCAAATGGACAATCTTAATAGTCTCACTACTATACATTAACACAGGAAACAGCATACCCTCATGTAAGACCTTAGCGACACTCAAAACTTAGACCCTTTACATCCACTAAAAATTTTATTGCCCAGCCACCTTCCTGCATTCAAAACTTTCTACTACACCTTGCATCATTTGTTTCCATATCATCCAACATATAGCCTACATATTTAAACAAAGACACTTATTCCAGCTGCTCTCCATCTAATATAACTTCACACTGAGGATGGTCCTCACTCACAACCATAACCTTACTTTTATCTATGTTTACTTTCAAACCCCTCCTTTTACACACCCTGCCAAATCTCTCTACCAATCCTCTCAAACTCTCTTCAGATTCGCTACACAAAACCAAATCATCCACATATAATAGGTAGGGCACCCTCTACTCTCTTCCATTCTCCATCATTCTTTCACCATCCCCTGCCACCCACCTCTAATTCTTTCATAGCCCCATCCATATACAAATTGAAATAACAAGGAGACATAACAATCCTTCCTCACTCCGCTATTATTATTAAACTCAATCACTCTTCGACTTCCGCTATTACTAATAAACCACGCTTCACTATCGTCATACATACTTTATTTTCCTTAAGAAGTCTACCATCAACACCAAATATCACTTACCATATATCACTAACAAGCTTCCCTATTAATCCTATACAACAAGTCTGTTGCAAATCCATAAAAACCATAAATACAATTTTATTCTATCCCACCATTTTCCTATCATTTGTTTATGAAAAGATTTGATCCACATATCCTCTATCACTTCTAAACGCACCTTGTTCTTCAACAATCAGTCCTTCAGTAACTAGGCGCACTCTTTCGACCAAATTACGCGCATATCTTCCCTCCAACACTCAATAAACTAATTTCCATATGATTCCTGCAGTTACCCTTATCCCCCTTACCCTTATATAAGGGAACTATTAATGCTCTCCTCCAATCCTTCGAACTATACCTCATAAACGATTTATTAACACAACTCCCAAATCCAATCAATCATCATCTCTCGCCTCCGTCTTGATCATTTCACCGAGTAATTTCATCTATATATGCAGATTTAACCATTCTTCAACTTATCACCTCTACCATATACTTCTTCATTTAACTATGACCCTAATCCCAAAATACCTATTCCTTCTTGCACCATCAAACATACACATATTCACTATCACCTCTTCATTACTGCCATGTAATGCAGATTTTCGAAGTGTTCCTCCACACTCCCCTACATCCATTTCATCATCGTCACCGAAAGCACCATCCATATTCATTTTTCTAAGTAGATTCCCCTTATTCTCATTCTTAACCTTTCGCGCTTCCTCCCAGAAGAGCTTCCTATTGCCTTGTAAGTCCCCATTCATCCTCCTTCCAAACTGTTATTCACCTCTTTTTTTTCTTCTACGTATGCACCTTTTAGTACTCCTTTTTTATTCCTTATGTAACTCAAAACATCTTTCTTTTGAAACCTCATCATTGACTTTTAATACATTCAACCTCGTTTTTTTTTTTTACTTTTAACCGCTTTCATCACTTTTTCATTACACCACTCACTGTTAACTTTCTTACTTCCTACTTTAAAACATCTACATACTTCTTTTGCACTGCTAACAACCGCTACCTTCATTTGCTTCCAGATTTGTTCAGTTTCAACTTGTTCACATTCAACTGATTTACTTGTGAGCGCTCTTAAACACTTATCCTTATTACCTTGTTCACTTAACTTCTCACTCTTAATTCTACCCACTTCCTTCCTTATCACCTTCTTCTCCATCCAAGCCCCCACTAACTTAATTTTACATAAAACAACATAATGATCCGATAATCCCATTCCTAACCCCCTCACTGATTTAACATCCAACACATACTTCAACATCTTCTTCTTCTCTAACAAAATCGGTCATACTTTTGACTTCGATACCATCTCTACATACACCAACTCTAGTATACTTATGAATACTCTTGTGTTTAAAGGAAGTATTACTCACACACACATTCCTTTCTCCTCACAGAAATCAATCGCCTTCCTACCATTCTCATTTTCTCCTGACACCCCAAAACCACCTGTTATGCTATCCCTTTTTCGATCACCTATCCAACCATTTAGTTCACCTAACACAATCAATCTGAAGCTCCTACTCACCCCATCCTAAACATCATTCAGATTATCCCAGAAAATCGCACTCTCTTCAACATTACCCTCAGATGGACCATATGTCACAACCACGCATACCTTGACTTTTTCAAACTTAAATTTAATCATTAGAATTTTAAGTTTGGTGTAGGTGGGAAAATAGAACCTTGAAATTCGCAATCCAACGAATTTGGAGAGAGCAAACTGACCACTCCAGCAATTGCTTCTTCTGTTTGGTAGACCCATCCAAGCGTCGAGCTGGCAAAAATGCGCCTGCTATGATATATCCAGACCTTCCATCATCCATTGTTCAAGTGCCACACACTCCTGAGCTCCCTGTGCCCATTCCTCCAAAGAGAAGACGGCCATCTTCAGAAGAAATCAGCAAATCAGAAGACAATGAGGTCTTTGATACTGAATATAGTGTAGCTGAGGAGAGGATCCCATATTTCCCCAACCAAGAAGACATCAACGACTTGATCAGAGATCTTGGTCTCACAAAGTCCAATGCCGAGTTTTTGATGTCTAGACTCAAACAATGGAATTTGTTACATGAAAGTGGCAAGTCAGAGAAAACGTCACCACACTTTTTGAACTTTTTTCACCAGTCAAGATTGCTTTGCTTTTACCACAATGTGACAGGTTTGTTAGAGGCACTTGAATTTGTCTGTAACCCATGAGAGTGGTGCCTCTTCATTGATAGCTTATCGAAGAGTCTGAAAGCTGTGCTACTTCATAATGGGAATATGTATCCATCTCTTCCCTTAGCTCACTCGGTGCAGCTCAAAGAGGAACACAGCACCGTGAAACTATTGCTAAGAATTGGAAGTTATTGGTATAAGGGAGTGTTCCTTCACCCTTATTGATGTTTTTTTTTTATTATATTGTGTGTTGTTATTTAAATACAGCCCATTGAATACTCGTGATTCAACATCCTTTTTGTACATTAAAGATATTTATTTAATTGATTATTGATTTCCATGTTTTTATGTCATGTCACTAACCCTTTTTCTTATGAACGTTTTAATGACTTTTCTGCTACTTAGGCAAAGGAATAATAGTTATTTTTAGGTATTGCTCATTGAATCTGCTATATGATATCTGAGCAGATCTCTAGGAGTCTTATACTATCACAGAAGTAGGTTCCTACTCAAGTGATATCTAATCATCTTTTGTTTTTATACATCACATAGTGCTTTATATGTGTTTTTACATATAAATCACTGTTGATTAATTCGTAAATATCACAGTTCCAGACAATGCAACTAAAATCAAGATCGTTGTTCCTGAACCTGACCAACTGGCATTCCTTCGTAGACTGAATTATCAGATAAGGGTATGTTAAGTTCTCACGTCATATTAACATTCGTTGCTCATCCATTCATCTTAGTTATTGTTCATTACTCATTTGATTCTATTCTTAAGAACTTCAACTTTTCATCGCACCTTAAACATCAAACAGAAAGATTAATGTCTTGTGCATTTTTCTTACAGGTGCTATCCCAGGGCCGGATCATAAATTCCTGCTATTCCCAGGCAAGACCTAAGTAGCTCTGCCATCCCAAGGCAGGATTCGAACAATTTCTTGCCATTCCAGGACAGGATGTAATCTCCTGCTTTCATTATCTTAGAAGCTGCTCCACAACCTGGAAAGTAATAAAAAGGAATCATCCCAATATATAAGATTCATCTCGGAACAAGTTGAGTTATATTTAGAGTTTTTGCACCAGTTACATACATCCACTTACAATTCACCTTGCTCAGCAGTTTCTTTGTAATTGTTGATCAGGCTGTTTTTCTCTCAGTCTTAAAGGTTCTTGTTCCGCCAGTTGAATAATTCTTCTAGAATAGTTGATAGGTTAAATTAATAACTCTTCGATTCAGGTTTTCTGAAATTATTTATTTCTATTATTATTTAGAATTATTTAAAATATTCTTCTATATTAAAGTTTATAGTTTTCCCTCCTTTTCATTTATCCCTTTCAACCCAATAAACGTCAAGATAAATCGCTACCTAGACCTCTGATGGTAGTCGACAGATCCTTCTAGTCCTTCCAACTGAATCCTACAGTAGAATAATTCCAAATACTCTCCGGCTCGAGTTATTGAAGTTACAGTCACCGTCATAGGAATAATACAGCTGCTGAAGACCTAAGGTGAGTTTCACCTTGGTTTATTGTTTTTTTTAGACTGTTTACAATTGTGTATGGAGTTTCTCATGTGTGGGAAATTTTTCTGAACTTTTTCCTTCCACACTCTCCCTTACATTGGAGATTTCAAAATGGTGGCCATCCTGATAGGTCTCCAGGGTGGCTTTACCAAGTTTCCATGTTACCCTTGTCCCTGGGACAGCAGGGCCTCCGCATAACACTACCAAAGGCGGGATTGGCCACAGCGGACTGAGTTCAGTGTAGGGAAGAGCAATGTCAAATGGGAGCTTCTCTTGGACCCCCAGAAAATAGTTTCCTCCACTAAACATAAAATTAGACCTCATGAAACAGTTTGTCACAGCTCTAGATAAGGATTGCAGTCTTCATCTACCTGCAAGGCTTCTTCCCTAAGCTGTCTGAGGCAAAAGTCATAGCCGGTGTCTTCGTCAGAATAGAAATAAAAAAGATCATAGAGTGCAAGGAATTTCCGAAGAAACTGACTAGGACAGAAAACGCAGCTTGGAGCAGCTTTGTTGCAGTGGTTTGTGGCTTCTGTGAGGAGCTTGTTGAGATCTAGGTCAGGAATTACGGCAAAATGGGCTGCTGAATATTTATCAAAGTCCATATCCTTGATGCTCATCTTACTAAATTTAACCCTGCCTCACTTCACTTATGTCTGACAGACCGTAATTTTTTTTTTTATAAAAAAATTAAAATATGACAATGTCTAAGAGTTTGAAATTGGTCCCAAAAAATTCTACGTGTTCAAAATGTAAAAGCACAAATGAATAGGGAAAAGATGCAAATATATCACAATGAACAATTAAAAAAATCAAAAAAAAATTAGCAATAAAATAGTTATATAAAATTCTCTTATAAAAATTGCGGATCTATTGGACATAAGATAACCAGGATAAAAATGTTTTAAAGCTACCCGTTCTAGGGTTAAGGAGAACATGGAGGCGAACTCAGAGGAGCATGGCGAGCTTTTCCATCAGGATATTCTGGACTTTGAACGCCGCTTCCAAGAATCATATAACAAAAACATGATTGGAGACTATATTTGGGGGTTGATTCATGAAAGCAACTTACCATATAAGCTTAAATCACAAGAAAAAACTTTCAAACCATTCTATTGAGATATCTCTGTTGTAATTAACTAAGAAATGAAATTAAATGCTTATTCTTTCTTTCATATGTCCTTTTTTTCTTGGCAACTTCCATTTCAGTGCTCAGCCAAATTTTATATGAGGAATTCGGTAAATTTGTGGAAAATATCATTATCCTGGGCACAAAATCAAAGTTTGGAGAAAATGTTAGCCATTTTTCATACCCTCTAGGTGTGTGTAAGAAAATATGAAATTACAGTTCTTGCCCAAACAAAAAGCACAAAAAATGTGTTACATAGTGAATATTATATTTGAAAATAAATAATCAGAACTTTAAGGAAAAAAATATTTTTCTACGAACTGAACTTGTAGAAAAATCTGGTTGAAGACTGGATAATGAAAATAATATCTGGCAAGAGCGACAGGTTTTGAAAAGGCAGGAAATCCTCCAGAGCCGGAACGAGGATTAACTATTATCAGATTCTAACATACTATTTCCCTTGGACAAATTAAATTTTAAATCAAAGGAGTTTGCGCCGGTCATTATGCCGCAGCGAGTCGGGCATCTTTATAAGGAAGATTATACCGAACCAATCTCCGATTTCTCAGGAAATTTTCAACATGCTTAGCTTATGGAGACTAATGAATTAATAACAACATTTTTGGGAAATATTTTCAAACGCAATTTAGAAACTACGTCATGTAGAGAGAACTTAATAATTATAGATAGCAATCGAGTAAAGCTAGAAGCAATGAGAGTGGTGTCATTTGTAGCATTTTTTCAAGTCTTTACAATGATATATACACACGTATGCTACTGATTTTGGAACTTTTTTCTTCAAAATCAAATCTACGTCAAATTTGAATTAAATTTTAATTGTAGAAGTACACTGATTAAAAATTCACACACAATAACAAAAACTCATCAGATGTAAATTGTTTCCCTCAATGAAATAAAGAGGATTTGATACTTCATGATTTAAAAAATATTATTAAAAAAGAACAAATGTATAGCGCAAAAATTGTGGAAAACTTTGATTAAATGCAAGCTTACAAACTATTGTGAACATTCTAAGTATCCAATAAGCTATCAAAAATATGTATTTTATATCAACAGTGAGAAATAAATCCTCAGAAAATTGAGTAACGGTGAAAGAAATATTATTGATCATTCTTTGTACTTTTTAAACTCTTTAAAACTTTGTTTACCTTTCTGTGCATTTTAATATTTTAAATTGCCTTTTTCATTGGTATGTTTGAAAAAGCATTATCCATTTTAGAAATAGTATCTTTGAAAGCACAATAAAACCTTCAGTTGGGGCTGAAGGTATCACTTTACACAGAAATCTATGATACGGCTACCCATCAATACATCAATGCTTTCATGAATACGAGCAAATGAGATAGAGAGAAGACGCAGATGGTTAAAGAAATGTTACGTCAGATAAATTTCAACCAAGTTCTTGAATTTTCTCGCAGAAAGTAAAACCTAACTCACCACTGTTATGTTCACGTACGAGCAATACAGTAATAGATGTATCAATATATCATCTATGTGGAATTTTTGCGGTGATAGCGTCTTCGGTGTAATTCGGTGACCTCTGAAAACAATTAGACATGTATCTTGATAATGCTTGAATTCAGCTGGTAGGAAAGCAATGATTGCTGTGTACCACAATAGTTAACGCTTGCCGTAAAAAAACGATCACACAAAGAAGGATTCTGATCTGCAGCATTACTCTTTTTTTTCTTGACGTTGAATATACAAAGATTTAACTGTTGGGAATATCAACTAAGCCTAACCAACAACAGTTGAGTAGTTGTCTGTATTAGAATTGCTCTAATCAAGGGCGTTGTAGACGTAGCTGCTGTCGCTGTGACGTCTTTTCAACTGGGCACCACCAAGTCCATATACAAAGTCTTTACCATGAGTAGTTGGCTGAAATGCCATTGCCACTTAAACATGTTGAAATCCTCTTATGAAAACACAGTTGGAGAAATTTCTTTTTGTTTTTATAATAAATGCAGCAGATCCATCAGAATAATAAAAAATTTTTGAGGGTACGCTTTGGAATTTTGTTGTCAGAAAGTTGATAAGCTTTTTTATTGAAAGTTGTAAGCACAGCTAAGTGTTATGTCTGTAAAACAATCGAAAATTATGAGCACATAAGTTTAGGTGTTCCGGTTTCATTTCTTCTTGTAGAGAGATAAATTACAAAAGGAATTTATACGTGACTTGGATCGTTAGACCACAAGTAGAAACTTGGGCTTCATCTTGCGGCACAACTATTGGAATAGGTTCTCTGAAGAAATCTAAGTTAACCTGCAAATCAGATTCTTGAAGGTTTTCCTTTATGCTGTTCATGTATGATGATTGTTATTTTGCAATGAAATCATGCCGCACTAAACGTGACAACTTATTACACAATAAGTCTATAAATTCTGGTGATGATTTTTCAATGGTCTCTACAAGTATTATAGTATCGGGGAACGTGGAAATTATGTTCAGAAAGAATACCAGTGGAAAAGGGTATAATTATTGCATCTTCATAGGACAACTCTGTGGGTTTTCTAGGATGGTAAAATAACCATTGGAATACTTCAATATTTCATTAGTGGCCTCGTTTGTATAAAGAAGCTTTTGAAAAAATATATAAGAAGAAGCTTATCTCATCATCTAAAATCTTGACATGTAGGTGAATTGTACACACATGTACCGCATGAGTGCCGCTTTGATCAGCTAGTACACATTGTTTTAGCCTCAACTCCACAAATTTAGAGAAACCAATTTTCATTTTGGGGAACCTTTCTTTGAATAATTTGTGGGCCTCCTTCAAGTTGCGTAGTATTAGCCTTTTTTGAATTATCTTTGTATATCCATCTGATTCTACTATTGTTTTGCAATTTTTACACCTGGCATTGCCCTGCTGATGTCATCATTTTCGTAAAATGAATGAACAGTTTGCGCTATATCCTCTGGTAGATACTTCCCTGGTTTTGATTTAGGACTTTTCAAAATGCCCTTTTCTTTTAGCAGTTTTTTGAACTGCTGTACCTTGAAATTTGGTAAATTGAATTCTCTCATGATTTTTCGTATGGACACGTGTCTGGTAGGTAAGTTAGTATCATTAACCTTTTTGTCCTATTTGTATGATTTGAATATTGAACTTTCAGATTTTGCAGAACTGACTGTTCTAGATCCTCAGCATTATTGTCTGTCTGAGTCCGAGTCTTCTGCTGCCCTAAAAATGTTGTTCTTCACAGCTGAGTCAATCTTTTTTACTTTAGACTTAGAATAATATTTTAACTCAATTTTCTTTTTTCAGTTGGAGACTTCCCCAAACTCTTGAAGCAAAATATTGAGCCCCTCAACAACTTCTGATTTCTAGGGTCTTTGTCTGAGGAATCTGAAATAATGGTATGATCAATATCGAAATAAGAAGTAGAGGGCTGGGCAGTGTTTCTATTTTTTAAAACAACAAGTTCTTTTCTAAAACTACAGTATTACAGATTGAAGCTCCATGAGGCATTTCAGGAATTATGTCACACATCCATTTTGTAGCCTTTCTTAATTTCTTTCTGTCCCGTACAAAGTGATTAGCCTTTTTTGTTGGGTTAAAACACTGCACCCTTACAATTGTTGTTCCACTCCATGTTGAATATTTGCACTGTTATAAATTTATAATATAGAAAATGCTTGAATATCAACTTGAAGATAATGTTATAATTCATATATAAACATTTTGATTGTAATATATGCTAAAAATATATTGAAAAAATAACAATAAATAATATATTAATATCAAGAGTATAGCAAAATTAAAAATATTAGCAATGAAATATTTCACAGGTTGAATTTAACTAAATTGTAAACACCTGTGTATAAATATCAAAGTAAATTATACAGTATACCATACTACTTAAGATCTCTAATTGTACTTAAAAGCAAAGCACATCAACACAGCACTAACTACACTAACAGACTGACTCTTGACTATTGCATATTCCATAGTATGTGCTGCACAGACACTGAATACTTGTTTTAACTTGCTATTTGTAAATACGGAAAAATTTAATAATCTTGATACAATGGATTTTATTGGTACATTAAGTTCATGCATTATGTAAATATATATTATATATATATACATAGAGGTATATTATATATAGTATATATATATAGTAATATAGTAGTAATATATATATTATAGGTGTAATATTTATTATAGAATAGTATATATAGTTAATATAGTTACGTATATATTATATTTTATTGTAATGCATATATATGTACATGTATAGATAAGTATTAATAGGTGAGAGTATATATATAATATATAATATAATAATAGTAATCAATGAATAGCATATATATATATATATATAATAAGTACATCATCATCATATATTACCTTTTGTTTCCCGCAGGCTGTTGGGTAAGGTGGCGTGCAATGCACGGAAAGCAGGAAAGTAGTCAGAAGAATGCTGTCACACAAAGTCGAAATAAAGCCAGCCTTACTGCCTCCTCTATACGATTAGGAGAACTTCGTAAGGCAGTCAGCGAGAAATTCACCGCAGAGGCTTCACGGAGCGCACGACCTGATAAGGCATCCTCGTCGTGTAGGTTCAATGGCGAGGCCAAGGTGGGCTCCACCATACCATCCCTCACAAAGCTCGTAGTTGCGCCATTCACTCTTATTATTCAGCTTTCTTCTCGCGCTCTGCGCAAAACGTCACATTTCTCTCACTCCAGACAATGCCTTTACTGACCAGAGTAGTAGTCCACTTTTTCTCGTCCGGTCTCTCCCCAATCATGGTCGATTATCCAAACGAGCACTCACCACCAAATCATCATCTCATCCTTTCCACATGCCAAACCATCTTAACGTACATTCATTTATTATCTCATTTACGCCCTTTTTTCACACACCAACTCTCTAATACGTTCATTCTTATTTTAATATAATTCTCTCGCACCTAACATCAACCACCTAAGATTGGCTGCATCGAAACACATAGTAAACTTTAGACCTATACCTCTTGTCCAGACCATAGTCCACTACATTAACATTAACAAAGGTAACAACATACCTTCCTGTTAGACCCTAGGCACTCAAAGACTTAGTCCTTTCAACACCACACAAAGAGTTTAATTGCAGCAAGGCCACCTTCTGCAGTTCAACTAACTTGCCTACTACACCTGGCGATATCCGATAATTATCTGCGCGAGTTTCATGCACACATACATTCCTAAAATATTTAAACTCGAGACACTTGTTTCAGTCTTATGCTGCACGCTATCACCCCCCCACACAGAAGCTTCAGCACTAGAGTGACTGATCTCACTCACACAAACTTAGCTCCTTATCTGATGTTTTTCTTGCAACCCCTCCTTTTAGCACACCCTGCCAAAATCGTCTCTACACGGCATCATTCGCAGGCGGTTGCAGTAAGTTCCAAGACGAGGATATATCACTAGAAATCACGCTATAAGCAATGAGCACAGCAACATTACGGTGCCAAAACACTCAGGGTGATCCAAGATGCTCGGGCCGTAACCGCATCAAAGCTCGGCGCACGCTCAGAAACATAGGGAGAATGCATAGCGGGCGAAAAACGAAAATTCTTTAAGTAACACTTAGCACGAACGTGTCACTTAATAATATGTACTTAAATTAAGTACAAAACCGCCGTGTCGCACGATACTACTTAAGCATTCCTTGGGTTTTGTGATTCCTACAACTTCATATAGATTATATATATATAGTTAGAATATATATATATAAGTTATAATAGTATATATATATATTATATGACTATATATATATATATATATATATATAATAATATAGTATATATATTATATATATATTATATATTATATATATATATATATACGGTATATAATTTCTCTATATCTTGTTATTATTACATAAATCAGTTTATTTATAAAGGAGAAAAGTAGGAAGGAGGTGTTTGAGCAAAATTTTGGAGTTTTGTAAAAGACCAGAGTTTGTAATAAATATTTTAAAATATGAAGCCTTTATCATCCCATAACTAAACTTTGCCAGACATTTAACATATGTATAAGGTGTTTGCTTAATTTGTTTTAAAAATTTTAATCATGTATATACTTCTACAAAAAAAAAAAAAAATTAATTCAAATTTGATGCAGATTTAAAAAAAAAATTCCTTATAACCCATATTGTGTTACATATCATTGAAAAGATCTTGAAAAATGCTACTAAATGACACCACTCTCATTGTTCAAGCTTAACTAGAAGAGTTGCTATCTTAATTTGAATATATGCTGGTCTCACATTTTCCAAGATTTTTCTCAAATTTTACATGGCCGTAGTTTCTAAATGGTTTGAAATATTGTCCTGAAATTTGGATTATTCATAGTCTCCATCAGTGGCGTATCCAGGATTTTTTTTCAGGGGGGGCCAGACAAAATCGTTTCTTTTATATCATATGAGATAATAGATAATATAGAGATATATATTAGTATAGAAAGCTTTTTTCAGATATACAATTTTTTTATTTATATGTAAGATAATAGAGCTATATTTTAACGCAATCCTACAGTAGTATAATTTAACCTCTGGACTTTGTTAAAAGGGGAGCGGATATGATACTTAAAAATGCTTAGTGTCTTAAAAATTTCGGGGGGGGGGGGCCATGGCCCCCTGGCCCCCCCCCCCTGGATACGCCACGGGTCTCCATTAAGTTTACCATTGTTGAAAATTTCATGGAAATGGGAGATGGTGAGGTTAAAACTTTGTGTTGATTTGATGCGTAATTACCCTTTTTCATAGAAAGTTTAGTTCATCAACAGATTATTTTTGTTTTTGTTTTTCATCTGTATAATTTGTACAACTTTTCTCGTTTTACTGTTAAATTTACGAGTTAGTTTTACTAAATGGTAACAAATAAAGATGAAGGTTAATCTATAAATAAGAAAAAGTTTAAATATTTTTATTAAGAGTTAAAATGCAATAAGTGTAACCTATATAACAGATTTATATTTCAGAACAATGATTAAAGAAGCCTGCTTTTGGGGAGAAAAACATGTGATGTCTGGATCAGATTGTGGACGTGTATTTGTTTGGGAGAAAAACACAGGTTTGATTTAGCTTAATATTTTTTTTTCTTCTGGTGTAAGTGATCTCAATTAAAAGTCAGGCTCTTTATGGATGGCATTACCTTTTCATCTTAGAAGGCACTTAGAAAATTTGATTGTATATATATAATATTACTATATTATATATATAGAATGATTATATAATTATATATATATATATATATATACTATTTATAAACATATATTATATATATTGATATATAGTATATATATACTATATATATTATTGCCCACTGGGCTCCTTATTTTGGGATTCCCAGTCATTTCCAGAAACCGCAATTTCCACTGGGCAGAGCACGGTCTCTTATGGAGGAGATTTGATATTGTGTTCTGTAGGGAGTGTAAATGAGACACCTTAATAAGGGGTTTCTTGACAGTTTACCAAGAGCTTTGTTAACATGCTTTGGCAGCGTGGGTATTGCGAGTTTCTTTGAGGTCTGAAGGTCAACTGTTTATTTCTAGTGAAGTATCCCGGATTAGAGTGACTGATTCTGTAATCTTGAATAGGGAGATTTGGCAATTTTTTTCGTCGTGACCGTGCCCTGTGTATGGAATATTTCGGGATGGTTGTAGTATATTTGGTTACTTGTGGGTCGATTGTTTGAGGTATCGTGCGTGAAAAATGTGTATGAATATGTTATGATAGAATCTTGTTTATTTGGGGAGGGGGGGGATGAGTTCGCCATAGTTAGATTTGGTCTGCAGATATGCAGGGGATGCGAGAATTGGTTATATGCGATGTCCGCTTGTTTGTGTTCTTGTGAAGTAAGTTAATGAGACAATGGGTGCAGAGGGTTTGAGAGTCCTGGCATAGAATTGGGTTCCTATCATATCAAGATGGGCTAGAATTAATATCATCTTTTAAACAAAATTACGACTTTCCTTATGTAGGTGCTAGATAGGGGTGGTTTTTAGGCAACCTGTTTTTGTACACAGGATGGTGATTTGTATTCTTTGTAGTTTATTTTTATTAGTAGTGGAGGTTAGCAGATATCAGACTGTTGATCCATAGTTGATTGTAGTTCTTGAAAATTGTCTGTATGTTGTTGACAGTGTGGTTGTTTCATTACTGAAATATATTATATATATTATAGTATATATATATTATAATATATAATATATATATATATATAATATATAGAGGTGTTGAATGGATCATCGCCTCTTTATATAAAGGAATGAAGTTTTCTTTGATCTTTTTCAAATACTAAAAAGTAACCAATAACATAATGTTGGTTTGATATATTAATAGCCCCAAATAAGCAAAGTTCTTTTGGAGTCTATGCTGTGATTGATATATTTTTTCATTTTATGCCTTGGGCTATTACAAAACTTGGCTTTTAAACAAAATTACGACTTTCCTTAATTTTTTTTTTAGTCATTTCTTAATGATAATATTTGATTTATGAACTGTATGAATTATCAAAGCAAAGTAAAATAGAAGGATATATAGTTCATGAGATTTGTGATAATAAAATCTACCTTTGATGATCAATCCCAACCTTTAATTGAAGTACTGAAGTCTTAGAGGAATTTCCAATCACTAGCAGTTGTAGAAACATCCAATTTTTTTGCCTGCAAGGTTATTACCTTGAATTTGAGAAAGACTTTTATTAATGTTAAAACAATGAAACATGGTTAATGAAATAATGAAAGTTATTGAGAAAAATGATTGATGAAATGATTAGGATATTACTTATGATAAAATGATGGAAAATGCTCAATACTAAAAACAAGTTCATTTCACAGTATTGAACGGAAGCCTCCGCTGAAATCAATCAGACCTATTTAACAAAAATGAAAACCCCAAAATTGTGATTTTACACAACAAGGGGTAAGTAAGATATTTATTCTTGATAACTACCTAAGCTAAGATCATGCAATGAAAAATATGGAGAGAGATATGAATGAATGAATAAACAGATAGAGAGAGACAAAAATAATAACAAATAAAGAGCAATTATTTTTTTTAGGTTTTTTTTTTTTTTTTTTTTTTTTTTTTTTTTTTGGCTTTTTCTAAAGTTGAAATTCATGCTGGTGAATCCATCACTACGCAGTTTTACTTACCATTCAGATTTTCTACATTACCTGATATTGATCTGATAAACTTCTTCAGAAAACTGATTGCGAATCTACCTGTTTGAAAACTCCTTTGTAATTTATAGGTCATCCTATATATCTATCTGAACTATTAATATAAAAGTTAAGCTCTTAGTTCAATCCAAGGAATGGAAAACTAACCCATTATAAATAGTGAAAGCTACTAACTAAACATATATTTTCATATATAAATCAGATATAAAGTGTTGTGAACACTTACAATTGTGTTGAAGAACTGTGATAATCCTCTTTTGTGTTGATAAACTGTGATAATCCCCTTTTGTAAAATACTTCTTAAGAAACTATTATGTTTAAATTTAAATGTTAAAACTCTATGATTAAAGTTAAACCTGAAATCATATAACTTATATAATCAATGAGAGTTGTGTTGACTTTCCCAATTCCCAACAGAGATTATCAAAATTATAATCACAGTTCTAGTCCTTTCAATCCGAAAACACGGTTTGGAAAATTGATTCCCCTTTTCACCCTGTATATATTCATTTTCATTTTTCTTTTCATAAAGCTTAAATTAAACTTTCTTATATCTCCTTTATTATTTGCTATTCCCCTGAACCATTAAAAATTCTTCTTCCAAATAAATTTAAAAGTAACATCATATGTGAACCACTTACCCTCCAACACGACGTGACGTAAAACAGTTCAAACTCGGGTTCTTGGACAGACAGAACCCGGTTAGGCATATTAGCCTAATCGCTAAGCACGTATAAAGTGGAAGTACTAAGATGAAGATTGGATTTCTCCCTCATGTCCCTCTGAAGTTATAGCCAATCCTTTCCCAGCTGTGCCCGGAAAAAGGTACAGTGACATTAATTTTTATTTCCGCCTTATCAATTGTTTTGATTATTATTAGGAAAGTTATGTTTCATAACTTGAATTTAACTCATATCTGCAACAACAGCTTACAGAATAATCACACAAGGCCAATTCCTATGATGCTCACCAGCTCAACAGGTTGTCCGTCTATCAACCTTTTCTTGTCATTTTTTGAACTCTTTGGTTCTAATAGTTTATAACCACTTGTCTTGTTCCACGCTCCGGTTACATATTAAGTATATATACTATAATATATATAGTAATATATATTTATATATTATAATATATAATTATATAATATATATCATATAATATAATATATTATATATATATATATATATATATATATATATATATATTCTCGTTTGAGCCAAATTCACATTCCTTTCCTTCAAACAATCATTTACTGACTCAATCCTGCGAGAAGAGTGGTGCATAATAAAGTGTGAATGGTGGGGTTTTGTGAGGGTGTATTGTTTTGCGGTTGGCCCAGAGATTAGCTCTAACATATGACAAGATAGCAAGAGAGACGTCGCTGAGTTTGTGAAGCCGCCAGGGTGGATTTTTGGCTGCGAGGGGCTCACACATAGGTATGAGTGGAAGGTGTGGAGGGCTTCCCTTTCGACTTATGTTATGCTCATCTCATTAACTATTTTATTTCTGTGTATGTTACCCACTTTACCCTGATATGTGGGATGTGAGAGGAGGATAAAGAAAGAAAGAAAAAAAGGATATATATATATATATATATATATATATATATATATATATATATATATATATATATATATATATAACAAAAAATAATTTTATCTCAAAAAAAAAAAAAAAGATATATAATATATTAAATGCCGTATATATATATACTATATATATATAATATATAGTATATATATATATATATATATATATATATATATAATACTATATATATATATATATGATATTCTATAAAAATAAATACTATATATATATATATATAAATATATATATATATATATTATATATATATATATATATATATATATATATATATATATATATATGTATTTATATATATCATATTACTCATACGGTATATATAAATATATATATATATATAATATAATATATATAATATATATATATATAAATCAATCTAGTTGTATATAATATTCAAACACAAAAAATTTTACACTTGTAATCTTTCTTGGAATCGCATTTTTTCTTTCTTTCGCTATCCTCCCTCTGTTTCCCACTATATTTGGGATAAGTGGGTAACATACACAGAAATAAAATAGTTAAGAGATGAGCATAACATAAGTCGAAAGGGAAGCCCTCCACACCTTCCTCATACCCTTATGTGTGAGCCCTTCGCAGCCAAATAAATCGCACCCTGGGGCTTCCAACTCAGCCGACGAAACCCTCACTTGTGCTATCTTGTCAATGTTGAGAAGCTAACCCTGGGCCAACCCGCAAACAATACACCCTCACAAAACCCCACCATTCACACTTTATTCAATGCACACTCTTCTCGCCAGGAAATTGGAGTCAGTAATGATTTGTTTGAAGGAAAGGATGTGAATTTGGCTCAAGAGAGTGATATTGTATATATATCATAATATATATAATATATAATATATATAGTATATATAGTAATAGTATCTATATATATATATATATATATATATATATATATTATAATATATATATATATATATATATATATATATGTAACGGAGCGTGGAACAAGAGGGTTATAAACTATGAACCAAAGAGTTCAAAATGACAAAGAAAAGGTTGTATGAAGGGACAACCTGTTGAACGGCAGAAATAAAGAAAACCTTGTTTTTATTTATTCCATACTCCGTTGTGGGCTATGGTAAATTCAATTATCAGAACCATAACTTTCTTAATAATAATCAAAACAATGGTATAAAGGGGAAATAAAAATAATGTCACTGTACCTTTTTCCGGGCACAGCTGGGAAAGGATTGGCTATAACTTCAGAGGGACATGAGGGAGAAATCCAATCTTCATCTTAGTACTTCCACTTTATACGTGCTTAGCGATTAGGCTAATATGCCTAACCGGGTTCTGTCTGTCCAAGAACCCGAGTTTGCACTGTTTTACGTCACGTCGTGTTGGAGGGTAAGTGGTTCACATATGATGTTACTTTTAAATTTATTTGGAAGAAGAATTTTTAATGGTTCAGGGGAATAGCAAATAATAAAGGAGATATAAGAAAGTTTAATTTAAGCTTTATGAAAAGAAAAATGAAAATGAATATATACAGGGTGAAAAGGGGAATCAATTTTCCAAACCGTGTCTTCGGATTGAAAGGACTAGAACTGTGATTATAATTTTGATAATCTCTGTTGGGAATTGGGAAAGTCAACACAACTCTCATTGATTATATAAGTTATATGATTTCAGGTTTAACTTTAATCATAGAGTTTTAACATTTAAATTTAAACATAATAGTTTCTTAAGAAGTATTTTACAAAAGGGGATTATCACAGTTTATCAACACAAAAGAGGATTATCACAGTTCTTCAACACAATTGTAAGTGTTCACAACACTTTATATCTGATTTATATATGAAAATATATGTTTAGTTAGTAGCTTTCACTATTTATAATGGGTTAGTTTTCCATTCCTTGGATTGAACTAAGAGCTTAACTTTTATATTAATAGTTCAGATAGATATATAGGATGACCTATAAATTACAAAGGAGTTTTCAAACAGGTAGATTCGCAATCAGTTTTCTGAAAAAGTTTATCAGATCAATATCAGGTAATGTAGAAAATCTGAATGGTAAGTAAAACTGCGTAGTGATGGATCTACCGAGAAAAAAAAAAAAAAAAAAAAAAAAAAAAAAAAAAAAAAAAAAAAAAAAAAAACTAAAAAGAAAACCTAACAAAATATAATGAATCAGTATTTTATTCATTATTTTTGTCTTTATATTTGTTTATCAGTTCATATTATATCCATATTTTTCATTGCATGATCTTAGCTTAGGTAGTTATCAAGAATAAATATCTTACTTACCCCTTGTTGTGTAAAATCACAATTTTGGGGTTTTCATTTTTGTTAAATAGGTCTGATTGATTTCAGCGGAGGCTTCCGTTCAATACTGTGAAATGAACTTGTTTTTAGTATTGAGCATTTTCCATCATTTTATCATAAGTAATATCCTAATCATTTCATCAATCATTTTTCTCAATAACTTTCATTATTTCATTAACCATGTTTCATTGTTTTAACATTAATAAAAGTCTTTCTCAAATTCAAGGTAATAACCTTGCAGGCAAAAAAATTGGATGTTTCTACAACTGCTAGTGATTGGAAATTCCTCTAAGACTTCAGTACTTCAATTAAAGGTTGGGATTGATCATCAAAGGTAGATTTTATTATCACAAATCTCATGAACTATATATCCTTCTATTTTAACTTTGCTTTGATAATTCATACAGTTGCATAACAAATCAAAATATTATCATTAAGAAATGACTAAAAAAAAATTAAGGAAAGTCGTAATTTTGTTTAAAAGCCCAGTTTTGTAATAACTGAAGGCATAAAATGAAAAAATATATCAATCACAGCATAGACTCCAAAAGAACTTTGCTTATTTGGGGCTATTAATATATCAAACCAACATTATGTTATTGTTACTTTTTAGCTATTTGAATAAAGATCAAGAAAACCTCATTCCTTTATAATAAAGAGGCGATGATCCATTACACCTATCTATATATATATAATATATATATATATAATATATATATATATATATATATATAATATATATAATTATAAATATCTATATATAGTATATATATATATATATATGATTTATATCTATATTAATATATACTATATATAATATATTATATATATATATATATATATATAGATAGATAACTACAAAGAATACAAAACATCGCACTGCATACAATAACAGATTGCCTAATAACCACCCCTATCTAGCACCTACATGAGGAAACGAAGATGATATTAATTCTAGCCCATCTTGATATGATAGGAACCCAATTCTATGCCAGGACTCTCAAACCCTCTCACCCATGTCATAACTACTTACAAGAACACACAATGCATCGTTTAAGATCCTCTCCCTCTTCTGCAGACCTCTACTATGGCGAACTCATCCCCCTCCCCCAAATAACACTTCTCTATCAAAACATATTCATACACATTTCACGCAACGATACCTCAACAATCGCCCAACAAGTAGTCTCATAAACTACCAACATCCCGAAATATTCCATACACAGGGCACAGTACGACGAAAAATGCAAATCTCCCTTTCAAGATTAAGATCCAGTCACTATCCGGATCTTCAAGAAAATAAACATTGACTTCGACCTCAAGAAACTCCATACCCACTCTGCCAAAGATGTTTAACAAAGCCTGAAACTGTCAAGAACCTCCTATTAAGGTGTCTCATTTACACTCCCTACAGAACACAATATCAGATCCCTTCCCTAAGAGACCTGTGGCTCTGCCCAGTGGAAGTTGCTGGGTTTCTGGAAATGACTTGGACCCCCAAATAAGGGGAGCCCAGGGGCAATATATATATATATATATAATATATATAATATAAAATAGTATAATATATAATATATATATATATATATATATTATATATATAGTACCCTTATATTAGTTATATATATATATAATATATATATATATAAGAGGTATCATATAAATAAAAGTTTCTTATCCGCATCCGATGTCATGGTAAACATTAAAATTAGAAACATTTAATCAATGATGATTCACTTTACCACCCAAGAGGAAAAAAACAATATATTAAGCTAGAATCAAACCTGTGTTTTTCTCCCAAACAAATACACGTCCACAATCTGATCCAGACATCACATGTTTTTCTCCCCAAAAGCAGGCTTCTTTAATAATCTGTCTGAAATATAATAATTGTTATAGGTACAACACTTATTGGCATTTTAAACTCTTAATAAAAATATTTAAACTTTTTCTTATTATAGATTAACCTCAATCTTTATTTGATTGAACCATTTAGTAAAACTACTCGTAAATTAACAGTAAAACGAGAAAAGTTGTACAAATTATACAGATGATAAACATAAAAACAAAAATAATCTGTTGATAAACTAAACTTTCTAATGAAAAAGGGTAATTACGCCACTCTAAAATCAACACAAAGTTTAACCTCACCAATCTCCGCATTCTCATGAAATTTCAACAATGGTAAAACTTAATGGAGACGTCACGTATTCGATTAATCTCATTAGTGTCGGGACGCGGGGCAAGGCGGGCAATGGCCCCCCCACCGCCGAAATTTTTAAGACACTAGAGCATTTTTAAGTATCATAATCCGCTTATAACAAAAGTATCAGAGGTTAAATTATATATATATATATATACTATATTAATTTATAGTAGTTATATATATAATATATATATATATAATATCATATAAATATATATATATATCATATATATTATATATATATTATATATATAAAAGAAGCGATTTTGTCTGGCCGCCCCCGAAAAAAAATCCCTGGATACGCACTGATGAGACTATGAATAACAATCAAATTCGAGGACAATAATTTCAAATCATTTTAGCATTTCCCGTTCGAGGAAAATCTTGGAAATGTGAGACAGCAGCATATATATCAAGATACGATAGCGAAAAACTCGTTCGTAGCAGCAGCAGTGCTAAACAAACGAAAGCAAATTTAAATTTTGAATATTGTGAATTCGATGAATCAAAAACTTCTAAGGAATTTTCTTTTTTAAGTTTGCATCAATTTGAATGAATCTAATGAATTTTTTGTTGTAGAAAGTATGATACATGATGTATAACGATTTTATACAAACTAAATTATGAGAATATGAGCCTTAAAATAAAATTACCATATGTTCAAATGTTGCTGCTATAGTTATATATTTTATGGGATGAAAACGGCTTCATATTTTAATTAAATATTCTATTACTTAACTTTCTGTCTTTTTAACAAGCTAAACATCTATACAATTTTTTGGCTCAACACCTCCTTCTAGCTTTTCTCCTTATAATAAACGATTTAATGTAATAATTATACTAAGATATAGAGAAATATTATATTACTCGAGAATATAAGTATCTATATATTAGATATACGATCATATATCTATATATATATATATATATATATATATTATATATATATATAGATATAGAATATATATATTATATAAGTATGAGATATACACTACTGAAATATATGATTAATAGTAATATATCATATTATATGATATAAGCTAAGTAGGTTAATCACAAAAACCCAAGTTGAATGGAGCTTAAGTAGTATCGTGGCGACAGCGCGGCGGTGTACTTGCAATTAATGCTAGCATATATCATAGTAACTCTTAAGTGTACTTTAAGAATTTTTCGTTTTCGCCACTGAAATTCCGCTATGTTTTGAGGTGGCGCGCAGTTGACTGCGGGGTTCTCGAAGCATCTTGCGATCAACCCTTAGAGCTGTTGCACGTAGTTATGGTGCTCAATGCATTTTTAGGTGATTTCAGTTGATAGTACTCCGGCATTGGGCAACATTGGCAACAGCACGACCTGCTGATGATGCTGGCAGAGGAGATAATTGGGCTAGGGGTGATGCTAAAAGGAGGGGTTTTGAAATAGAAAACATAGATAAGAGTAAGGTTATGGTTGTGAGTGTAGGACAGTCCTCTGTGTGAAGTTCTGTGATAGGATGGTAAGCAGCTGAACGAAGTGTCTGAGTATTAAAGTATTTAGAGGACTGTATGTGGAATGTAAACAGCGATACGGATGTGCGAGTGGTGTAGTAGGAGGTTCATGAAATGGCAGGAAGGCTGGGATGTCTGCAATTTAAATCGTTGGCTGTGATGTGAGCAACACTAAGTGAGGAAGGCTAAGCGCGCTCTACAAGGCACCCCAGGTATGTTGTTACCTTGTTGTTAATGTATAGTAGTGGAGACCTATAGGTCTGGAATAAGAGGTATCAGATCTAAAGTACAAATGTGTTCAGATGGAAGAAAGAAAGTCTTAGGGGTGTGTTAGGTGCGAGAAGAATTGATAAAATAAGCAATGAACGTATTAGAGAGTGTTGTAGTGGATGTGAAAAAAATGGAGTAAATGAGAGAATAAAATGAAAAGTACGGTTGAGATGGTTTGGTTCATGTGGAAAGGAATGAATGTAGTTGGTGGTGAGTGCGTTGGAATCGACCAGTAATGGGAAGATCGCGAAGATAAAAGTGGACTGGGTCCGTAAAGGATATGTTGGATGAGGAGAGAAATGCTGAGTTTGGCAGAGGCGAGAAGAAAGGTTGAATATAATATAAGCGATTAGTATAATATAGGATACGGGGTTTTTGAGGGAGGGTATGGGTGTGGCCCACCTGGGCAATGGGTTAGGGAAGTCTATATATATATATATATACTATTATACTATTATATTACAAAATAAGTTAATGAATAAAAATTAACCTCAAACGATATGCCATAACGTGAGGGTTCACGTCGCGGTCCGTGAAGTGCTACTAGGGTGAAATTTTCTGCACTGCTACGATTCTCAGCTATAGGTATAGAGGAGGCGGTACAGGCTGGGCTTTCATTCGACTTGTGTCAACTTCTTCTACTACTTTTCTGTTTCCGGTGACATTGCACGCACCTTACCCACAGCCTGGGGAAAAAAGGTAAATAATGAGTGAATGATCATATATATATATATATAGTTATATATATATAATATATTTATATATATATATTATATATTTATATATTATATAATATATATCTATAATATTAAGCTATATATATAAATTATATAATATATATATATATTAAATATATATACTAATTATATATATATATATATATATATATATATATTATTAATATATATATAATATATATATATATATATATATATATATATATATATATATTGTGCATTATTTGTTTTACAAGAACGTGTATCAACACGTTTCCAAATTTACAAACGGCAAGTTAAAACAAGTATTCAGTGTCTGTGCTGCACATACGATGAAATATGCAATAGTCAAGAGTCAGTCTGTTAGTGTTGTTAGTGCTGTGTTGATGTGCTTTGCTTTTAAGTACAATTAGAGATCTTAAGTAGTACGGTATACTGTATAATTTACTATGATATTTATACACAGGTGTTTACAATTTAGTTAAATTCAACCTGTGAAATATTTCATTGCTAATATTTTTAATTTTGCTATACTCTTGATATTAATATATTATTAATTGTTTTTTTTTAAATATATTTTCAGCATATATTACAATTAAAATGTTTATATATGAATTATAACATTAATATCTTTCTGAGTTGATATTCACGCATTTTATAAATTATAAATTTATAACAGTGCAAATATTCAACATGGAGTGGAACAACAATTGTAAGGGTGCAGTGTTTTAACCCAACAAAAAAGGCTAATCACTTTGTACGGGACAGAAAGAAATTAAGAAAGGTTACGAAATGCATGTGTGACATAATTCCTGAAATGCCTCATGGAGCTTCAATCTGTAATACTGTAGTTTTAGAAAAGAACTTGTTGTTTTAAAAAATAGAAACACTGCCCAGCCCTCTACTTCTTATTTCGATATTGATCATACCATTATTTCAGATTCCTCAGACAAAGACCCTAGAAATCAGAAGTTGTTGAGGGGCTCAATATTTTGCTTCAAGAGTTTGGGGAAGTCTCCAACTGAAAAAAGAAAATTGAGTTAAAATATTATTCTAAGTCTAAAGTAAAAAAGATTGACTCAGCTGTGAAGAACAACATTTTTAGGGCAGCAGAAGACTCGGACTCAGACAGACAATAATGCTGAGGATCTAGAACAGTCAGTTCTGCAAAATCTGAAAGTTCAATATTCAAATCATACAAATAGGACAAAAAGGTTAATGATACTAACTTACCTACCAGACACGTGTCCATACGAAAAATCATGAGAGAATTCAATTTACCAAATTTCAAGGTACAGCAGTTCAAAAAACTGCTAAAAGAAAAGGGCATTTTGAA
>JABUQX010089389.1:20000-22486 GCA_015478945.1 Trachelipus rathkii | reverse complement strand
AAAAAAATAGAGAGCACTACAATAAGTTTGACCTAATGTCCACATTAAGATATAATAATATAGCAATTAGTTTTTTTAAGATATTTATTGTTGCTCTATATAAGTGGAGGACTGACCATCAGAATCGAACTATCTTACTATCATAATATATTATATAATAATATATAATATATAATATAAATCATATTATATATATATATAAATATATATATAATTATAATTATATAATATAATTAATTATAATATACTATTATATATTAACTATATATATAATAATATATATTATTAATATGTATATTATTTATAATAAATTTAAATTTACATTATATATTATTAATTATATTATATAATATATATATTAATATATAATATAATATTAATATTTATGTATGTGTGTTGGTGTGTAAGTGTGTTGTGGATGTGTGTGTGAGGTTGTATATTGTTAGAGTTTGATTCTGATTGTGTGTGTGTAGTTGATTATGTTATGTGTGTTGTATCGATTTATGTGTTCTGTCGTTCTTGTTATGTAGGTGTCCGCTAGATTGTGGGTGGTGTGAAAGGCTCCTCGTATGTATGTGACTAGTGTGTGTGTGTGTGTGTGTGTGTGTGTGTGTGTGTGGTGTGTGTGATGTGTGGTGCTGATGTCTAGTGTGATATCATGAATAGTATGTTATGTGAGATGTGTGTAGTGTGTGATGGTAGTGGTGTGTGTGATGTTAGTGTGTGTCGAGAATAGAAGATGTGGGTCGCGCTCCGATGGTGTCGGTGTATGTGTGACGTGGGTGTGTGGGGGGTGTGGTGTCGGGGTTCCCTTTAACCTTAAGTTGAAACCCGTCGCCAGTCAAAAAAAACACCCATGGCCCAAGGACTGCGAGACTAATCCTTGCATCTAAGTCAATTTGTGGGTCATCCCTACCCCTGACAAACACCAGCAAACCATACCCCCTTACAAACCCCGCATTCACTCCTATTATGCAGCCTTCTTCTTCTGCTCTCTGCCAAACTCACATTCCCTCTCCTCCTGTAGCATTCCTTTACTGACTCAAGTCACTTTTTCCTTCGTCCCCCAGTTGGTTCGATCCCAACACACTCACCACTATACCCTTAAAAAAAAAACCCACCACTATCATCCTACCTGTCCAGCATAACATACCATCTCAATGTACTCTCGTTTCTTCTCTCATTAACTCTTTTCTTCACAATCACATCAACCCCTACATAAGTTCATTTCTCATTTATCAATTTCTTTCACTACCTATACACCCCTAAGATTGTTCATCGAACACATTGTACTTTAGATCTATACGTCTTATTTCCAGACCATAGTTTCACTACTGGATTATCCATTAACACAGTTAACAACATACCCTCATGAAGACCGCTCTAGCGCACTCATACACTAGTCTCTTTTACATCCAGGATTTAAATAGCAACGAGCTACTCTACCATTCACAACTTTCCTTACTACACTCTGCTACTACCGTTCCCTTTCATCCAACATAATATCCTAAAATATTAATACCCAGACACTTGTTCCATTGCTTCACCATCCAACCATAACCTCGCACCGAGGGACGTCTCACTCACAACCAAACGATGCTCTTATCTAATTACTATTCCAAGCCACTCCCTTTACACACCCTGCAAATTCCCTCTACCAATGCAGCTTCTTTATTTTCAAGTATAAAATGATCAAACACGTTTGAAAATTCCTAATGAAGTTGCTCCACTAATGTCTACATATGATTGTCATCTTTCTGAGAAAAATTAAATGAACCTGTAAATGTACACTTTTCAGAAACAATTAAAAGTAAACTTAAAATATTAAAACATTTGAAGTAACTATGCTCATAACAGATAATTTTTATACCCAATATATTTTATGATGTCTGGAGCCATAGCTTTATCGATTTCATTACAGAAAATCATTGAAATTCCAAACAAAATGTGAAGCATTTAAAAAGTTTAAATAACCCATTCCGATGACAACATGTCCACAGGACAGAGCGCTGTTTTCCCCTATTTAAATAGATTTAAAACCTTTCTTAGACAAGACTTTCCGCCTTCGCAAGGCTTTTCGATCGAGAACGACTTTATTATGGGCATACAAGATTTAATAATAAAGTGGATGACAAATTTGCTTCAATCAAAAGATACACACGCGGACTTTGTTTATTTAATAAAACGGTAAAGGTAAGTTACATAAATTTTTAAATAATTGTAAAATCTTTAACATCTGCGATACATGTTTTCGGGTAAAAATAACTTTAACTAGTGCAACACACACACGCACTCACACATAAACGCACACATACACACCATATATATATATATATATCATTATAAATATATAGTATTATAATATATATTTATATATATTATTATATTTATATAATATATATATATTAGTATAATATATATAATAATATATATATATATATAGTATATAATAATATATGTCAGCTTTTCGATTATCCGTCATATGT
>JABUQX010089389.1:0-17500 GCA_015478945.1 Trachelipus rathkii | reverse complement strand
TATTAGTATATATATAATATATATAATATATATATAGTATATATATATATATTATATATAAATATATATAATAGGTATATTATCGAGTCCGTTTATTCTGCTCCACTTCATGTTACATATTCGATGGCATGGAATTCGAAGACAGTTTCAGATAAAAGTGAAAATTAAAAAGTGTAGCTAGTTAATATTAACTATAGTAATAAAGGCAGCTTCACACTTAAAATATTTTAAAAAAGATAATTAAATCGTATTAACTAACATACACCAACGAACTGACTTAACGTATGCATAACCTTCACTTAACGTATATTATTTTATATTCTATTAAATAAGGTTCATGAAGGTGTTTAAATAAAAAAACAGACATGTCCGACACATGACTTATGAAGGTGTGTAAGGTATGTTTAAAAATGGACTTAAGCTAACTGGAAGCAAATAACCATAATCATTATATTATATATATAAGAGCATATATATGATATATATTATAATATATATATAATATATAGATATATATAATATAATATAATATATTATATATATATAGTATAATAATATATAGGTATGATATATTAGTATATATATATATTATATAATATATAAATTATAAGATATTATATATATATTGGTATAATATAGTATATATATATTATATATATTTATATATATATATATCAGTTGCGAAGGCGTGCATTTTTTCCAGCAGCGTCATCCGCTTAAACGTTCCTGTGTTTGTGTGCGTCCCTATTTCGACACATTTAGTTATATAATATATATTATATATATAAAAAGGATTATTATATTTATTATATAGTATAAATATATATACTAATATATTATAATATATATTAATAATGTCGATTAATATATAATAATAATTATAAATATATATAATATATATATCATATAATAGCTATATTATGTATAGGGTGGGAAACTAACGGCCAAACTGAAGGTCTGGCTCAATTTTGTCGCTAAATCTTGCGCACTCTTTAAATTTTCCGTTTAATTTGCGCAATTTGGTTACTTTTTTTTTAACGTGGTGTTGAAAAAGTTTTTAGATTTTTTTTTACATTTTTATAGCAACTTTGTCTATTGAAGGAAGCTGGTATGATTCTTTATGTTCGCTAAATTTCTGGGCAACGCTAATCTGTTTAAATTGTCCAATTTTTTTTTTTTAATTTTGTATAATCAGAAGCATTTTGGTTTTTTGGTGTTGTTTGTGTGTGTGGGGTGTGTTGTTTTGTTTTTTTGGCAAGTAAATAAACCTTTTCATGGTTTAGTATTTTATTGAAATAATTTTATTATCAACGGAGCAGAGATAACATCAGTGGGTTGTGGGCCACATGTAAGGAGTATAGGTGGATCAAGACAGGAGATGAGGTGATTTTTTCTCTCCCTCATTGGCGCTTTTTATTTTTTTTGTTTTTTTTTTTTTTTTCCTTTTGTTTTTTTGTTTTTTTTTTTTTTTTTTTTTGTGTTTTTGTTCCGGGCACTCGAAGCAAGACTTTGAAAAACATTTTCGAGATTTGGAAATTTCCCAGTCATGTCGGCAACCTGACGTTGGAAAACTTTCCATTCATTTTCACATTAGATTTTGATCTCTATCTTTAAAGTATCGGGTTTTAAGGTCGGCTGAAACCTCGCAATTTAAGGGTCCTGGAAGACCGTTTTCGTAGGTTTAGCCCCCCTAAAAGGAGGGCATAGCCCTCCAAAGGGGAACATTTGGTTCCTAGAGAAGCTTTAAATGATCGGGAGAATCATTTTTGAATGGTGCCAATCCGATTTATCGTGATCGAATTACCCCTATATTCGATTTTAAAATCGTCTTTCTATAGTGCTGCCTGGTCTGGCCTATTTTACATTCAAGAAATAGTAATCGAAAGAAATAAATTTACAAATAATTAATCATTCGATTAATCCGCTGTACGTATCAGACGTCCGCGCCCTCTGCAGCCTTTCTCAAAATATAAAGGCTAATAGTTCTGAAACTTGGAATATAACTATGTAAGGATAAGCTTCTGAAACCGTTAAGATATCTCCAAGTGAGTCTGTGGATGTTATAGATGGTGTGTCACCTGCCCCGAGATGCTGAAGTAGAAATAGTGAACTCTAACGCGTCCCCTTTGTGTGTGTGGTTCGGGTGGAGCACAAGATTAGGCTTAACCGAAAAATGTTTTCCAATCGAACAGATGGCTATCACAGAGGCGAAGTTTGTGACCATAGGTCACTCCTAGGGTGGTTGCCCGTTAGACCTATGGTGCAGATCGTCCTGAATAAACTACTGTTATGCTTAAGCGATTTGGGCTGACAATTTTGGATGTGAGTTATATGTGACCGCTAATCCCGTCGGAACGAATTCACGTCCCTCTGTCCCGCCTCTAACAAATTTAAATTGATCGTAGAAGATTGAAATCTGGAGAAAGGATTCGAAGTCGGAGTCGAGTGGCAGTCCTTAGAACGTCGAGTGATGTCCGGATTCGGTTTCGTAGTCTCAGGAGACCCAGGTTCCGCGAGGGGTTCAGTTTAATAAAAAAAGAAGAAATCATGGAATCTATTAACAGAATAGGAAGAAGAAGAAGGAAGAAGGAAATAGGAAGGAGGAGTCCTGAGGAGTCGGCACAGCACACCGTTGCTCTGGATGCCTGGGTGCGGGCTGCCCGACATAACGTAAGCATGCTCACTCGAATCATACACGATGATCGCGTTCGATGATAACTAATTCTGTTGCTTAACATGGTTACATATCGTCAATTGCATTGCATAGTTTCATCAACAAGAAACCGTTTGTCTCTAAAAGTGTTGAATGACTAACATGTCTTAGATTTCAAATCTTCATTTTCTTTATAAAGCGTTAACTACATAATTTGTTTCCTAAGATCAGAAATTCATATACAGATAGCTTTTGTCCGTTTTTTTTATAATTTTTTTATCTTTACATTTCTAACTAGTGTTTAGTTTTTCAATTATTTTACTCTTTTTTCTTATATTTTTTTAATTTAAAATCTTAATTTTTCTATCCTTCATATTTTTCCTTTTTCTTGTCTAATTCTTATATCTTCAATTGTTTCTGTCTATTTTGTCTTTTTGTGGATTATAATTTTTTTATTTTTTATTTTCCATTTATTTTTCAAGATGTAGATTTGGTAATTTTTATTTTGTCATTTATTGTCTATATATATGTTTGTTAATTTTTTTTTTTTTTTTAATTACCTTAATTTTTTAAATTTTCATGTAATTCTTTTTAATTTTTTAAACTTATTTTTTATTTAGTTAAGTTTGTATTTTAGATTTATAACTTTTGCGTTAATTTTTTATATATATATATATATATATAATATTTGTATTGTGGTATATTATTATTTTTCTATTATATTCTTATTGATAATTAGAAATATGAAGTTAATTTCACCAGAGTCAAGCTCTTATCATCTGTTGTTTGTTGTTTGATTGGATTTTCTTTTTTTTTTTTTTTTTTTTTTTTTTTTTTTTTTTTAACTTTTAATTTTTTTTTTTTCCCTAAATTTTTTATTTATTTTATAAATTTTAATTTCTTATTACACATTTGACATTTTTTGTGGTTATTCCGTTTTATTCAATTTTTATATTTTGTTTTTGCAATCGTTTTAAAAAAATAATTCTTTTGTATTTTTTTTTATTTTTTCTTATTTATTCTTTCAATCTAATACTTAAAATTTTTGTTTTAATAATAAATAATGAACTAAAAAAAATTCATATTCCAGCTCTTATGAACGTAATAATTTTTAAACGTTTTACATACCTTAAAGCGATCAGTAAACAAGTAAAAATCGAATCGATAACCCCAACCCGAAACCGCCCCTCGCCCCCCCCTTCCCGTACTCGTTGCGCCTCTTTCATATATTTGTCTATTGATCTAATTATCAATTATAGTGATACCAACCAATTTCATGATCTTTGGTAAATATAGACAGATATACTGACAATTAATGTTTCAGAAAATAAATTTTCAAAAGTAAACTTAAAATTGTTTAACATAACCTATCAAAACCTACAAAAACACAAATACATATACACACATTACACTACGCACAACACCTAACACCTACACATAAACAATTTCCCACACAACACACACACACCACCACCACACACACACAAACACACACTACACACACACACCTACACACCACTAACACAACAACCACACACACACACACCAAATAGAAATAGAGGTAATTGTTACCCAGAGTTAATAGCGTTAGGTTCTACTCGAGGGGATTACCAAGAACTTACCTATTGAACTCAGCTTGTTTCTCTAAAATATCAATGTTAAATTACATTAACACAGTAATATTTAAAAAGATTTAATAGGAAAAATGATGACCAATGTATTTAAATCGAACTAAAGAATAAATGCTTACATTATCATACACACACACACACACAACACCACACACACACACACACACACACACCAACACACACATCAACACACACACGTACACACACACACACACACCACACACACACAACACACAACACAAAAAAAACTGCTATCATTATCCAAGTTCCTATCGCTTAACAGCATAATAAATCTATTTTCACCGTTTTTTCAACGTCGAATTCACCAGACATATCAAATAAGAATTAATAAACCAGCAAATCGTCACACCAGTTTGCGTTGTTACACACCACACACACACAGACAGCACACCGACACACTTATCCACACACACATCACAAATAAACACGGTCAAGAACTTCAAACGTTCGTATACTCACAAGAGGACAAAAACTAATGTTAGAACTAAAACCTAAGTTAAAAGTATCTAAAAGTGGTCGTAACCTGCAATAAAACCATACAATAAAATATTAATACCTTATATTAATAAAAGGAAATTTAAAAATTCAAAGGGGGTGGGCGTTATTGGTAATACAGATAAAATTGCACCATACCTATTTTAATTTTCCTATTTCCTTAGTGTCAGTCTATTGACGTTGCTTTAATTTGTAACCAATTTTTGTTTACATAATTTCTTTTCCATTTAACAGCTTTTAGTTCTCCTCGAGTTTTGTGAAACTTTTGCTTTTCTGGATGGTTTTAAACTAGAAAACTCGTCTTTATCTTCAAAATGCTGGTTTAATACTTGATTTGTTATAACTAAAGTCCTGTTGGAGGGCATGTTACATCTCCTTCATTGTAGAAGTTCTAATTTTATGCATAATCCTTTATTAAACATAGTATTTTACGTACCTTTAATAGGCCAATAAATCAGTAAAATCAGTTAGGTTATCATTTCCAATGGTACGCATCACCTGACTAACACCATAGCATAAAGCCACGTTATTTCGTGTATCTATTACTTCACTGTTTACCATCATTCATTTAGCCTTGATATAGAAGTACAATCGAGCCCATATTTAATATCTGGTCACTAAGATAATGCTATGTATTTATTTACGCAATCTTTCGTGAGTCTTATTAGAATAAAGACTAGGTTCACTTAATATTACTTTTTTTTAATATTTCCTATTATAATAAATCTTGTGAATTGTTTCTCTTGATTAGGTATTATAATATACAATTATTCCTAATTATAGTATATTTTGTTCTATTCTCTGCTGTGTAGTAATACTAAACTCTCTGTTATATATATATGTTTTTATATATCTTTTTTTAGAAGATAACTTTATTAATAAATTTGTAGCCCGGGGCGATTTAGGCTAATTCCAGGTCAAAATATATTTACAAACTGACCTTTTTCTGTAAAATGATGTGCAATAACTACGTTAGGCCTTAATTTAGGCCTAAACTTAGGATAAGCCTTTTTGTATCCCCACGTGATTGTAGAGTGCTGAATACCAGGCTCAAGGTATTCTTAGTTAACATATGAATCAATTGTTCGTGTATTATATGAGTTTTTTATAAATATTATTTCAAACTGAAACATGCTGGAGATACGGTAATATCCCTCCGACGGATTATAGCAGTAAAAAAAGGAAATGCTCTCTCTCCCTTACTGTGTGATTGGCGGAGCAGTAACCTTATCTCGTTAATGACCTCGTATGTGATTGTCGAGAATTATTTTATCTCGTCTTTTGAAAATTAACTTGTTCTTTAAACTTGTATTTGCGCAGTGTGTCTTTTATTATCTTTTAGACCCAAACTCATTATTAAAAAATCATAGTTCAATTTAACGTTAAGCTAGGATTTGCAACAGCGTTATCTCTGAGTTTCAATGAGAGACAGTGGTTTATTTTTTACAACGTGCTCCTCTCAACAATATTATATAATAAAGTACTAGTTCAACACTGTGCGGTGAGTATGCTTTATTAATTTCCGTAGAATAGGATAAGAGATCCTTCACTAGTTCATAAGCTAACACCAGGGGTGCATGAGGCCACCACACCGCGCAATATAGGTTGGTCGCGAGGCGCAACCACTTGAACAACCTCCCCGCTGGACATGTTGGCTCGACAGGGGCGTTCTAACCTGTAGCCGGTCTTAAACGTTTGGGTGTTTTTTCCCGTCCGCGTTCCCCCCGCCAAGGCCTGTTTGCGCCGCTTGATTGTTTGTTCGCTATTTATATTATTCAGACTATTTCCGATTCGCAGTAGTGCGCCCTGCTTGTCGTGGGCGGGGGGGGCGACGTATATTTCCCTAACGAACGCCTTACAGCATCACCATATACGACGACATAACACGTACACTCTCAAAATTTTTTCACATGTATAACGGTATTAATTGTTTATTTTAAACATTTATATTGTGTTGTATTTTATTATGATTTATAGTCTTAGTAATAGTAATTACTTCGATCACCTATTGTTGACATTATCTACTCCCCATAGCAGACACCACATACACACACACACACGACACATACACGCACACACACACACGCCACCCCCACAACCTTACACACACTACACACGCGACACTCACCCCTTACACATAAAAGCTGTGTATAGATTATTAAATTACACGTTGTTATTTTGTATATGCTTTATACTTTAGCTGTTACTTTACTTCATAGACCCTATTTTATTATTATTTAAGAACACAATACACTACATCGCACACACACCACCACACACACACACACACACACGTCACAACAACACCACACACAACACACACACACACAATACACACTTTCACACAGCCTCCACCCACTCGATATTTTTGGATGCTTTCACTCTTTATGCCTCAGCTATGTTGATAAACTGCCTCAACTTTGATGCCTCAAGTTTGCCTTTCTCTCAACTTGATGTACTTGGCTTTTGATGTCCCAATAGTTGAGCCTCAGCTTTTGATGTTCCTCAGCTTTGATGCATATCAACTTTAATAACTTAGCTTGTAGCCTCAGCTATTGGTGGAGTTTCATCTTTGATACTCATCTTTCGATGGTTCGTCTCGCTCTGTGAATTAACATCCCTAATATTGCAGAATGTATCTGGTGTAATTAAGCGAGTTTACGACTATACCCATGAGGAAGGACACCATAATACACTTATAACACCCACATACACAATATATCAACTTATTCACATATACGAACAAATACACATGCCCACACTTACGCTTCGAAAACCAATGACACTTTTTACACTACACCAACACAACAATCATCGACACACACACACAAATAATATATGGTATATATAGTAGCTAATAAATATTAATAATATACTATTAATAATATATATAAATTAATAATAATTAATACTATATATTATGAATATAAATCAATATATATAATATATACATAATAATATATTATATATATATGGATATATAAAATAAATATATAATAAAAATTATATATATAAATATATAGTATACCTATATAATCAATATCCCGCGGAAATACATGCGCCATCGCGCGCGCACGCGTCCGGGCGGGAAGTTGTCGAAGAGGATAGTGCGCGTAAGAACGGGAACGCACAGCGAGCAGGGGCGGGAAACGCGGCGGGTACGCACCAGCGGGTGCGGGGCTGGCTGACTTTGCGGTGGGGCTCATGGTGAGCCCTGGTGGTTAGCTTCATGAACTAGTGAATTAATTATTATCTATTCTAGTGAAAATTAATTAAATAAATAAAACAACAATCAATGTAAAGTATTTATTATTAAATATGATATACACTTAGTAAAAATAAAAACACTTTTAAATACAAATCAGATAACTTGAGCACCGCTAAACAGCTAAAATGACTATGATTTAAATGAGTTTGGTCTAAAAGTATAATAAAAACCAACACACAAAAAAATAATACCAAAAGAAAAATTTCGCACAAAGCTTAAATTTTCAAAAGACGATAAAATAATTCTCGACCAATACCCATACGACAACCCTGATATAGAGATAAGGATTACTTCCGACCAATCACAAAGTAAGGAAGAACATTTCCTTTACATATAACTCTGCCTTAAAGGATCTTACATCCAGCATGTTCAGTTTGAAATATATATTTATAAAATAATTAATATATAACAATGATTCTTGTCTAAACTGGAATTACCTTTTGACCTGGTATTAGGGTTAAATCAGCACCTGGGATACAAAAAAGGCTATCCTAAATTTAGTTTACCTAAATTTTTTTTAGGGGTGGGAGCTAACGATAGTAAATAGTTGTGGGGACCAACGATTTACAAGGGAAAAAAGGATCAAGTTTGAGAATATATTTTGACCTGGATTAGGCCTAAATCGCCCCGGAACAAAAAGGATTATCCTAAATTAGGCATAAAGTAGTTATTTTCAACACATTTACAGAGACGGAGGTCAGTTTCGATTTCTGTACACGAGCTGCGGGATGTTGGTTTCTCGTGCATGGATTGTCAATTGTAACATATTATTAATAATTAATAATATAAGAAAATCCGAATTTATTTAAAAACTTGAAATATTTTTAGTAAACATCGAGCGAATAATATAAATGTTTTAAGTGAATAATTGTATATTTTTAAATAAGAACTTAGAAAAGATTTTAATAAAATATTTTCATGTTTAGTTTTATAATTTCTATTTTTTTTGATTCTATTTTATACTTAAATTACAGGGCTAAAGATGATGTAAAAACCAGTAAGTCAATAGAACAAAACGGCATACGTGGCATAGCTTGTTGTAGAGGGGTGCTAGGGGCTGACCTTTACTGATTTAACTGATTTATTATTTTAAGTTACCAATATGTATGTTTTTTAATAAAATTCAAAAATTTTAGAAAAGTTATTTTAAAACTTCGATTATAGTTCCTAAAGCTTCTAAACACATTCCAAAGATATTAACAGTTAAAATAAAATTTCTTGTTTCCAAAGGTGATGATTGATTTAATCATATAGAAGTCTTTAAGAAACTTGTTTGTGGAGGTGAGTTAATTTTAGGTAATGTGAATGTATTAATATAATGTAACGTGATATTAATTATAAACATTTAAAAATGTTTTTAATAAATCTATGTTATATTCACACTGTGACAGTGTGGGTGGTGGGTGACGTGTGCTGTGTTGGTGTGTGTGTGTGTGTGTGTGTGTGCTGTGTTACTTGCGAGTGCTGTTGCTGTGTGGCGTGAATGTGTGCACCAAGGGCTGATGTGTGTGTATAAATAATAAGTAACAACTAGGCATGAAGTCTCAAATAACACTACTCATAAATAATACAAAATAAAAAATAAATAATCAGAAATCAAATAATAAAACATAATAAAATAAAAATAAATTAAAAAATAATTAATAAAATAAATAAGAGGAAAAAATATAAAAACATTAAATTTAAATAAATATATGAGTAAAAGCAAGTTAGTTAATACAAATATGAGTTAAAGCAGTAAAAGCAGAAAGTTAAAAAAACAGAATAAACAGGAAAAGGTAAATGGATATATCTAAAAGTTTTAAGCAGTAAAGACAGAAAGTATAAAGCCGAGTAGAAGCAGAAGAGTATAAAGACAGTAAAACAGAAAACGACGAAGCATGCTGAAAATCCCGTTAGGTGTTAGGTAATAAACCTCTAATTGCAGTTGTAACTGGATTGTACTGCGATTTAGAGGTAGGTGGTAATGAAATGTCGAGTTACAAGATGAGTTAAAAAGCAGTAAAGACAGGAGTTGAGTTTAAAGCGAAAGTTTAAAGCAGAAGTGAGTTAAAGCAAGTAAAAGCAAAAGTGGTAAGATGCTCAAGTAAAGCAGAGAGTGTGAGTGCGTAGAAAGAGCCAGTGAAAAACAGCAAGAGCATGCTAATCCGGCGTTGAAGGTTTAAGGTAAAATACCTCTATTGATTTACTCACCAATTTTTTGACTGCTTTGGTCGAACGTATGTAATGTCATGTCGAGTTACGTGATGTTAAAGCAGTAAAACAATGAGTCCTAAAGCTCCAAGTAATTTTATTAGAAAGTTTAAAGCGTAAAGCAAGTAAAACAACAAAGCATACTAATCCCTTGTTGCTATGTAAACACCTCTACTGATTTACTGATTTACTGCTTTAAGGTATGTTTAATGTTAATAAATATGTGAGTTAAAAGCAGTTAAAACATTGGAGTTAAAGCAGTAAAAGCAGTGAGTTAAAAGCAGTGGAGAGAGGCAGTGAAGAGAGGCAGGAGGAGGCCTACTATATCCCTTAAGGTGTTAGGTCCCGCACCTCTATTGATTTACTGATATATCTGCTTTGAAGGTATGTACAAGCTTAACCTGCTCTTCTCACAAAATTTCGATACAATTGTTAGTAAAATAAAAATGATATATATTCAGACACTCTGGATTTTTTTCTTCCTCTACATACAAATTTTAAAAAGGGTTTAGTTTAAATTAAAAAGTATTTAAGTAATTGTTAAAGTAAAAAATGTTTTAATTAAAAATGTTAAGTATGAAATATAGGAATTTGGTATCAAAGGAATAGACGTCAAATCAATAAGTGAGGGTAGTCAAGTGAAGAGTATAATAAATAATCAAGTGAAAGTGCTGAATGAGTGGTGGTAAAGCGTGAGAGTGATCAGTGGTGATGGGGGGGGGGTTGTGTGGGTGTGAGCTTTAAGTGTATAAAAATTTCGTTTAATGTAAGTGTCTTAGGAGAGTGTAAGCGCTCTTATAGAGTGCATAGATGTGTATTAACGTGTCATAGTAAATTTGTGTATAAGTTGTCGTAGTGTATTGTGGTATACATCGTGTTAGAAAAACTAAACTCCATTTAATTATATTAAAGTCCAAAGGTGAATTATTACACCAATGAATCCTCATACGCTTATAACATAATGGTAGACACGCCAATTAGGGCTATTCTGGCTCAGGGGAGGCTGAAAAGCATTGAAAAAAGTTGCACTTCAGTTGGCACTATGTAGCAACTCACTTGGCACTATGTGGCACTCACTTGGCACTCATTGGCCTCACTTGGCAACTCATGGCACTCTTGGCACTCCACTTTGCACTCACTGGCACTCACCAGTCACTCATAGAAAATCAGTTATAGAAGTACAATAGCAACATCACTCAAGATACTTCTTACGGTAGGTTGAGAATCCATCAAAGCCATCAAGTCATGCATGTGGTTCAAAATGTGACCCATGGTATTATGGCAGGCGTCAAGGCTGAAATATCATGGTCAAACAAGGTTTAGACATCAAAGTTGTAGGGGCACGTGTATGCACTAGGTACAGGTGTACGCTAGGTGTAAGATTGGGTGAGGCTAGGTTAGGTGTAGGCATAGGTTAGTTTAGGTTTAGGTTAGGTTTTAGTTAGGTTAGGTTAGGTTACTTAAGGTCCTAGGTTAGGTTAGGTTAGGTTAGGTTAGGTTAGTCTGTTAGGTTAGGTTAGGTTAGTTAGTTAGGTCTAGGCTCATAGTTAGGTATAGAGTTAGTCTAGGTATGGCTCTAGGTTTGGTTAGGTTAGGTATAGGTTAGGTAGGTTAGTTAGGTAGTTAGGTGGTATAGGCATATGTGTAGGTGGCGTAGGCTGTGTGTAGATAGGCTATGTAGCGAGGGTGGGTGTATATGGCTCATATGCTGAGGCATAGTGTAGGCTAGGTCGTGGTGTGTGTGTTTGTGTGTGTGTGTGTGTGTAAGTAAATCTGTATGAGTGTAGTAAAATCTCGCTGAGTGTGTGATGTTGTGTCGCCTGATGTCCTTGTGTGCTGTATAGGTAGAGGAGGAGAAGAAGCCAAGCGTAGCGGTGTGTGGTGTGTGGTAGGGTTGATGTGAGTATAATATATATATAGGTAGTATAAAGGTATGGAGTGTATAATATATAAATATATATATATAAATATAAGTATATATATATAAATTATATATATAGTAATATTAACTCAATTATCATATATATATACTATATACCCTAGAAATACTATCAATGATATAATCTAATATATATCATATATACTGAACCGCACGTTGATTCTAGGTTGGTTCAGCCATTAGTTGGTTAGCATCATCTCTCTCACATCTCTCTCTCTCTTCATCTCTCTTCTCTCTCTCTCTCGCTCTCTCTCTCTCTTCTCTTCTCTCTCTCTCTTTTCTCCGTATTCCTTTATATATATATGAGTATATTATATTATATAATATATATTATATTATATATATATATATATATATTATATATATTAATATATATATTATATATATTATATATATTATATTAATATATTTACTATATATATATTATAATATTATATAATATATATAATATAATATATATATATATATAATAATTATTATATTATTATTTATTCACTTATTATTATTTATTATTATTATTATTATTATTATTATTCATTAATTATATTTGTCGTACACGGCACGCCTAAATTGACCTGATTTATTCAACAATATGCTCATTATCCGATTCACGTTTGGTCCTGGGGACTAAAGGTCTTAAAGTTGACCGCGTGGTAACGGGTTTGTTCCTCTTCGGTGGCTACATATATTTGATTTATTAAACCGGAAGATGAACTCGAACTATAAAGAGATCGGTGCGGCTTTGATGGTGGTAAAGGAAGCTTTAAGCAACGATGAAAAGGACGGTTGAAAACATCTGAATTATACTTTATATATAGTGGAAAGATGAATTTCTAAATATAGTGCGGATCTCGGAGAATCAATAAAATATTGGTATAAGTTTTAAAAAAACGAAGTGTGTTCGTTAAAAAGTATATACTTGCCTTGAACTCTCGTTATTTCAAGTTAAATAATAATAATCTACAACGTATGATAAGTTACATACTTAGCTATTGGCCTTTCTGTACTTTAGCGGTTCTTGTGCGTGGTTTCTTTGCTACGAATGCGACGGACTCCGCGAAACTTGTTAAAAAACGCGACGATTGCGAGTATCGACTCCGCAAGCGACGCACGACGACGACGATCGATGAATTTCGCGATTCATCCCGACGATGAGATTAACAAAAAACTGCTTTATAAAACAAAATGTGCGGACACGCAACTTGTCAACAAGGTTGACACGATAAATAAATAAATAAAATAAATAATAAATTAAAAAAAAAAAATAAAAAAAAAAAAAAAAAAAAAATATCTAAAAAAAAACACCCATTGAAGTATATCTTAGAGTAAAAACTCGGCTGCCCAATTAAAACGTCAAGGTCAGGCATAAAATACCGTCTTGGCTCAGAATGACCAACGGTCTAGAGTCGAGTGCCAAATTTAAGGGGCGGAGCTACGGTGTCCAAAATGAACCTCCTACTACTGATGGGTGTGAAAATATAGTTGAATTCAGTTTGATGGAAAGGAGGAGAGCAAATTCGAAGAGCTCTAAAAAAAAGGGAAGTTAAAACACCTCTTTCTTATAGTGTTTAGAGAGTGGAAAGAGAACCAGTGAATATAGAAAGTTAAAAGTTGGTTTACGATAAACACTGTAAAGAAAGTGGGACAGGTTGGGTTGGAGGATAGCTCAGTTGTATAGCATCGAGTATATTGCCTCAGTCGCAACACGCGGTGGTTATCAATCGCAATTAGAAGATGTAAATTTCTTTATCTTCCCATTATATGTTCTTTCTTATTTAACTATTCTTCTATAGACGATTAGATCATGGCAAATATTTAACTAACTCTAATAAATAGATATACTATATATTATATATATATATACATATATATATATATCTATATATATATAATATATATAATATTTATATATAGCTTATATATTATATTATATTATTATATATATATTATATATATATTTAATATCTATATATTATTCATAATATATATATAATTACTATATATTATAACTATATGTTAAGATTTCTTACCTATCTGGAGAGGCCATGTTTGCTTTTGCTTATAGCCAACGATCAGAGAATGAATCACTATTACAGTTTTGTATACGACCAACTTCATATGAGCATATGAAAATTTACACAAACTGCAATATATATAATATATATATATATATTTATATATATATATATAATATAATTATTTAAAGATAATATATATATTAATTATTATATTATATATAGTATATATAAACTATATTATATTACATTATGTTATATTATTATATATATATATATAATTATATGTATAATATATATATTACAGGATGCACTTCAGCTCTATTAGTGTAGCTAGTCCTCGTCCGAGCGGACTAACCTGGAAAATTTCAGTTGTCGGGTTAACTAGGCTGGCAGCTGCGGAAAGTTCGAATGCAGGAATATTAGCGGTATTGCTACGTGGGGTCAATGCAATTAAAGAAGTTTCCGCTCTTTTGTGTCATCCGCACTCTTTTAGATTTTATGCCTCAATGTGTGTGGAGGATGAGACGATATCTTATTTTGAGTGATATTTTTAAAGAATAAGATATTTTATTTATGTTTTAAGGTGTCTGTATAAGCTAATTATTTATTAACTTTTATGCTAAGACTTATTGTTTTTTAATAATTAAACTTCCAAAACAATCTCAACCTCCTTAAAGTTATGATAACCATAATAATAAATAACATATTTAAATAATCTTTATAGACTGAATGGCTATTACCTCATCTTATATAAACTTTTAATTAATTATATATTTTACTATTAATAACTAGGTAACAAATCTAGAATCAATTCTGTTCTGTAAAAACCCAAATATATCTCTATATGTACTATGATATATATATATATAATATTATATTATATAATATATAATATAAGCTATATAATTAATATATAGATAATTTATAGATGAAAATAATACAATTATGATATATTATAATATTATTAGCAGTACTGAGGTCATTCCCCTTCTATACTACCTCTAGTCATACTATCATCTGTATAGATCATTATATACTACTTAGCAAAATGAATAAAGATAAAAAATCAAATATAATATAGTTAATATATATAATTATTCAGGTCCGCTAACGTCATACTTGAGTCATTATATACGATATTATAGCGATATATAATATAGTATATAGTGATATATATATATATATTATATATAGGTATAGTAAGTCTATAACTTATATGATTAGGGTGAGTATATAAGGTATATATATATACTATATTATGTATATGAGTATATTATATTATATATATTTAATATTATTTATATTATATGTGAAATAACTAAGAAAGTTATAGCATGAGTATATAAGTATATATATATATTATTATATACCTATTATATATTATATTATATAATATATATATTATACCTATTCTATATATATATAACTCATGAGTAATATATATAAAGGTATATTATATAGACCTGATTTCAGCTTACAGTCCAAATGTGATTATTACTACTATATATATTAATATATATATTATATATATATATATATAATATATATTAATATTATATATATAGTAATATATATAATATATAATATATATATATATTATATTTATATTATATATTATATAAAATATCAACATATTATGTTATATTTATTATATATTACTATATATTAATATATATAATATTATGTATAATATATAAGAATATATTAATATTATTATATAGCGTATAATATTATTATTAATTTTATATTATATTTACGATCTAATAATATTTCATATTATATATATAAGATATATTTATATTAAATAATATTACGCTGAATGATATACTGTACAGCTCAGTAGAGGAAAGATTGGGGTACTCATACTCAAGTTGAATATATAATAATAATAATTTATTATTATATATAGGACAAAGATTACTTAACGGCCCAGCACGGAAAACGGGAGCTATCGGATCATTAAAAAATTGTTTCTTACAGGTAGCATCTATGATACAAAATAAGATGTTCTAGGGGTCGAAAGGAATTTTTTTTTTTTTTTTTTTTTTTTTTTTATTTTTTTTTTTTTTTTTTTTTTTTAAGGGTACGAAATTATGTATATATATTTATATGATAAAGGTTATTACACGGCAATGTTAGGGGGCCGAGCCGACTGGGAATTAACACGGGGGGATGTTTCCATTACCCCGTTTAAGGGGAGGGGCGGAGAACCCCCGCGACAACCCATTAATACAAATGTGCTGGGGTTCCGGAGGCCCTCCCGGAGGGGGGGAAATAGTCCTGCCCCGTAGTTTCCCCGGAAGGCCGAGAGACCCGAACTCCTGCCAATGTTTTGCGGTTATCATAATTCTTCTAGATTCTTTTAAATTTACATTTTACTACTTACTAAAAATATATAAAGATTTCCAAAAAAATTTAATTGATAATTTTTTTTTTTTTTCCCTTTCTTCTTTTTTTCCGGCTTTGTAGTGATTTTCTTTTTTTGTAGTTTTTAAATAACCTGATTTATTTTTTTATTTTTATTTGATTTATTTGATTTTTCTTTTTTTAGTAGTTTTTTTTTTTTTCTTCTTTTTAATCCATTTCGTTGAACGCCCTCTTTGTAAAATTGGCACACGGAATACTTCATTGATATGTTCCTACCACATAGTAAGGCTATTCTCTGTGAATCAAATTTTTGTGTTTTGAGCCGAGCTCTTCGTTCCGTGTGGGCTGTTAAGTAACTTTTGACCATACCTGAAACGACTCAACCCTGAGCGGATAGGATACGTACGTTGATATAATATATAATAATAATGCAAGCTATTGATTCTGATACTTACTCTGTGTATATAAGTAATAATGTTATAGATATAGAATTACTTTGTGGTAAGTAAAATAGTGATTATATAAATTTGTAAAACCATATATGATATAATATTATATATCATATATATATTATATATAAGATATGAATTACACCTCATAGATCCGATCAGTATAGTCACGTGGAAACCGCTTTATTGAAGATAGGGAAATCCCATAATGATTAGTAAGCTCATTTAAAAGACGAGCAAGAATAGCTTAGTATTATGCTACATGATTGTTTTAATAAAGGAGACTCACTGTGTCATATATTCACGGTGGCGGATTAACTCACATGATCGAATACGATAATAATCCTACAAATATGTAATTACTCACGTGATAGAGCATTATCTGGCATATTCCGGATATAAATTCAAGGGATAATTCATAATTGCAGTAATATATATTTATATATAGTGTAGTTAGGGATATGGA